>CAJUYI010007321.1:0-12294 GCA_910591695.1 Galerucella pusilla
TAATTAGGGTTTATTACTCCTCGTACTTTCTGTACAGACTATAGCAAAATGTCGAAAAAATTTTGACCCAGGTAAATTTACTGTTTGGACCCTTACTTTGTGAAATCTACTCACGTTACGTTTTTAAATGGAACCGTTCCTAGTTAATACCCTCTATTTGTTAAAAAAAAAAGTTATGTAAATCCTGAAATATTATTGATAATTATTTATATATATCATCGTCAGAATGAAAGAAGTGATGCCTACTATTTGATGTTTAATATTTTGGCTAGACCAAATAGTGACCTATCATGTATCTGTCATTCTCAACTGTCATACATCCCTCCCCTCTGTCACTATTACCAATAATATTTAAATAGTGAAAGTACTAAACTCAGTGTGACTCAAGATTTGAAAGATATTATTAAAGATTTTATTAGAAATATGACCATGTGACAAAGTTGCTAGAGAAAATATATGTAACTATTGGTGTCAAAAAAAATCTCATTATCTATGAAAATAAAACTATTTTTATAAAATTCAAATCTCCACTTAAGAAAGGAAACAACTTGACTTTTACTAAAAAAGTTTCCAATGTATGTTTCAGATTCTATCAAAGAAATTAGACATTTTAATAAATTCAAAACCAGTTTAAAGTTGTTTATAACTACAAATTGTGTTTAACCTCTAGACGAATTTTTTGGCTGGAACAATAACACTTAATTTTTGCATTTTGCATACATTAACAATATTTTATCAGGCTCGTAATTTTACTCTGTCAATACTCTAACATTCCCACAAAAGCAAAATTAGTTTTAGTACTACTAAATACTATAATATGTTTTATATTCGATTTTTTTTTCAGAATGGATCTTTACCTTTCAAAAGATTTGATTTCATCATTGGGTGGCTGTTTCGTGAATGTTCTGGACCTTACCTGTTCCTTTTAGCTCTGTGTCATCCCGAAATAAGATGGCGCAACCGTATCTTTAAGTTAACTTGGGGCGGTATAGCTCAGGAAGTAAAGCCCAGAATAAAATGTTAATAAAACATTCTATTTGTCTTAAAAGTAACTTCTATATACTGTCGTAAGAGACATCTTGTACTTTAATTAAGTAAATGCTGACAGTGCAGTTTGTTTTTACTGACTGTGTGTTTACTGCCTTCAAAATATTTTCCCCATTTATGTAAAGGTTTTTTAAGTAAAAATGTTATTTCTTAAAAGGGAAGCTATTAAGACGCAAAATACAATTTTTGAAATGAAAATACATAAAATATACTATTTTTGCGTGAAAAAATATTATTTACTTGAAATACTTGTTTTGAAAAAAACTCCTTGAATAAAAATAATGCGAATAAGTCTTGACGATTTTGCGACTTTTTTTTGCAATATATTCTTTAATTGTACGTTAAAACGAAGACAATGTAATAAACTTGTGATATTTATTAGTTACAATCATTGCGATGATTTGTGTTAATTTAAAAGACTGTTATTTAGGTTAAAAGCATATTTTTATTATTTTAAAGGTACATTTTAATTCCAAAAAATTCACATATACATCACACACGTTTTAAAAAGCCAATTTTAACTTCCTTCGTTTCAAATCCTACTTCTATTTTAATTGACCATGAGAATTAAATTTTTTCTCACCACCAATACGAAGAATGAAAATGCTGATCTAATCGGGTGGGAGTTCCCACATTTTAAAAAATATTCCTAGTATATGGATTTTGTGATATTTTTACACATTCAGTACTTTTTAATAACCAAAGAATTAGTTCGTAAACTCTTTTAACATCACCTTGGGTGACTAAATAACAATTATATGTACAATTTGTCTCAATGCTGGGCTGTATATCGAAGTTACCCACGTCAAGGCTGCCATGTCTTCAAATAAAATAATAAGAAACATTTTATGTATCTTACTATGACGTAAAAAAAACATCAAATATATATTAAACATTTTAATGTATTGTAAAACCAATCAATTGTAAATAAAACTACTCCAGTGTTTTAGATAACTTACGTTTTAATGCCAATTTAAGCTTTGGCAAAAATAATTCTTTAGTATATGTGTATTTACAACCATATCCGTCTGTTCACCAAATGTGAGAACAAAACTACACCTTGTAATGATGTTTCATGCTTTATGAAACAATTGTCGATATACTCTATTTAATGGAATCTACATTTTATTTTACAAAATAAGGGTGAAACCAATTGTATTATCTTTTCTGTCAATATTTTGTCTAGCAATGTTGGAGAACCCAGAAACGTAAGCTTTTTCATTATTGTATTTTCTCAACAATCCTATTAACTATTTGATGGTTCAGTGGTCCATTAGTCTAAGTAAAAATATATTATACAATTGTCAGGAGGTGAGTACAAAAGTACACGAGAAAAAGGGTTGAATTTAATTTTTTCCATTTTACACAATTTCTTTAATCTGTTTTATTTTTATAAACGCTTTTTCTCGTTTAATTTTTTTTCTATTTTAAGAATTATTTTAAATTCCTAAATACAATGTCGATATACAAATGTACCAATATAGCTTTTTTGTACAAATATTTTACAGAATGGCTCCTTTTGCCAGTTTTTTAACTTCATACTAGAATGATTTTTTATTTATCAATTATACAGTCGTATTAAAAAAGCGTAGAATTGTTTGGAGTAGTATTAGTATTATTGGAGGTGGCCAGAGATGTGAAAAATAGTTCTGTAAAAGTACAAATACGTAATGCCTAATTTTAAAATAGCCCAAATAAAATACCTTATTACTTATTCAACTGATTTTAATAATAGTATTTGTTTAAAGAGTTCATCTTTCATGTTACGCCTATGGGACTTCATAATCATTCCACTGAATAAAAATATTTATTTTATATTATTATTCGTCAAAATCAATTTTATCAAATCAAACGTTACAAACATGCAATTTAAATAATAGACCCTATGTTTATGAGTCGCAGGTCTGACAACATATTTATTCTTCCTTTTTAATACAACTGTACGTTTTATACATGTCTGTAAAGTTTTTTTATGCATATATCTTCAATGTTCTGAATCTTTTGATCTTACCAACTTTTTCACCACCAATATCTGCCTCGAACTATTATTGTCTTCTTATCAAACGTTTTGCTTCAATTTAATTCTTTATTAGATAAAATAGCAATCTATTTCTCGATTTTCTTGAAAACATTATTGATATTATATTTCTAAGTATCGGGAGTTACCGAAAATTTCTAAAAGTGCTAAACAACTGACGAGGAAGACAGTAAAAAAATTATAAAAAATAAAAAAACTTATTTTATATTCAAGCTTTCTACCTACATGTGTTGTTAATTTTAAGAAAAAATATTCTAAAATCATTGACTCAAAGAGAAACTATCTTTACTTTTCACTTTGGCTTAAACACCGTACAAAAGTGCTGTAAAACTGAAAAAAATATTTTTTTAACTACAAGCTTTATTGTAACATAATTTTTAATCGTAAATAATTTGTTTTTTAAGAGTGGCAGCCTTGTTATTTTCCTTAATACTATTTGCACGTATAAACTTTATTCGTATTTTTCTTAATTTGATACGTTTTTTCGAAATTTGTTTTATTTTCACCTTATCATATCATCTCAACTCTTCACATATATCGAGAATATTTATTTTTGTTTTTATTTAATAAAGTTGTTTTGTAATGAAAACGTATATTCATTCTCCTGTAAAATCCAGCTGGTATTTCTTACCACAATATCACTTGGGGGTAATAAAATAGTTTTGTATGCTACCTCCTTAGAAATCATTTTTTAACTCGGCAAAGTACCTATTTTCCTGAGCTCTTGAAGTCGAGCCGAGCGTCTAAAGTTTTTAGTAAAGAAGAAGTAAATATATTTTTGACAGAAGCCTCAAATCATGAGTATCTCGCTATAATAGTATATTATTAAACAAGCAATTTATGATAGCCATAATTCACGATGGGTGACGTTTGCGTCACGAGCCGCAGTCGAGGGGCGCAAGTCACCCAAGTGAATTATGGCCATAAATTGCGAGTAGAATAGTATACTTTGTCCACGACACTTAATTTATTTATTAATAAATAAAAGTCAGTAGCGATTTGGCATATTACTAACCTCAAAATGTCGTGGCAGCTACTTCAAATAATTTGACATATATAGAGATGGGCGATACTGTAGAAAGTATCAATACAACGTACCGTTATAAATATATTGTTTTGAAATACTTAATATTAGAAAATTTCGTCATGAAAAGTATCAATACTAAAAATTACAGTATTTTATAGATACGATATATATCAGAAACAAATTTCCTGAACAAAATACACAGATTTAATAGTTTATTTCATATTGTACCCCCATCTCTAGTCGGGAATTATGAACTATAATACACTACAGTGTATTATGAACCATAATTCACGACAGTTGATATATGATATATGGGTACCATATACCTTTAGTTAGGAGGTAAAATATTGACTTATTATTAGGTGGTCGTGGACAATAGTATATTATTAAACGAGCAATTTATGATAGCCATAATTCACGATGGGTGACGTTTGCGTCACGAGCCGCAGGCGAGGGGCGCAAGTCACCCAAGTGAATTATGGCCATAAATTGCGAGTGGAATACTATACTTTGTCCACGACACTTAATTCATTTATTAATAAATAAAAGTCAGTAGCGATTTGGCATATTAATAACCTCAAAATGTTGTGGCAGCTACTTCAAATAATTTGACATATATAGAGATGGGCGATACTGTAGAAAGTATCAATACAACGTACCGTTATAAATATATTGTTTTAAAATACTTAATATTAGAAAATATCGTTATGAAAAGTATCAATACTAAAAATTACAATATTTTATAGATACTATATATGTCAGAAACAAATTTCCTGAAAAAAATACACAGATTTAATAGTTTATTCCATATTGTACCCCCATCTCTAGTCGTGAATTATGAACCATAATACACTACAGTGTATTATGAACCATAATTCACGACAGTTGATATATGGGTACCATATACCTTTAGTTAGGAGGTAAAACATTAACTTATTATTAGGTGGTCGTGGACAAAGGTATTTTAAATAATTTTAAGTTGCTGCACTTGGAATTATGGCATAATTTTTTCTAGACTATACTGGTAATTGGCTTGGCCGGCGCATGAAAGCGTGATGAATTAGTAAAAATGACCGTAGATGACGTGCAAGATAATAAACAATAATAAACATTCCTAACACAAAAACAAACATAAAGAGAACATTTCTCGTTGTCAACAAATTCCATTTAGAATTATATACTAATAACATAAGCTGAATTGTCTTTGGGTCCGTCTCTGTAAAGAATGGATATTCAACATTAATGTGGAAACAACGTATACGAAGCACACACCGTAATTAGAGTGACACTTTAATCTAATATAGGGGCACATTTTGACGCAATGCGCAAATGATTTTTCTTCGTTGGCAGCAGTTAAGGCCCGCTATTATTTTGAAAGTTGTTTACTAAGGAGGGTCAGAATCATTTTCATCGATTTTCTTTATTGATATGTGTTTTATTCCTAGCAAATTACAAAGTAAATGGAATATAAATAGTTAATTTCCGTATTGAAAACGTTTAGCTTTATTGAGGGAATTTTGCCACGTCCATTTTTCATTTTAGTTATACAGGTTTAGGTACAAGTTTATAAAACTCAGATTGATATACATACAATTTTAACCAAATGATTTATTCGTAACAAAACAGTGCAGATGGATGTTAATAACCTCACTTATCACTAATGTAGATGCCTTTATACCAGCATGCTTTTGCCCGCATGCATAATTTTGCTTTAATATACTTTTCTATTCGGATTACTTATCCTTATTTGCTATTGAAGGCAGAAAAAACAGCTTCGTCCTCTATATGAGTTTCTAGTAATTAAAAAATTTATTTAGGTGAACGCTTTATGAGTATTAAATTCTTCAAGTCGAGTCACTAACAGCTCAGGACCAAACTGTAAACATTTTTGATTTGCATCCTTTTCCAAATTTGCTTTAGTATTATTTCCTTTCAAGGGAAAGGGTGAATGCAATGATTATATTTCTTTCTCCTTCTTCAAATACACAATGTAAGGATATCATCATATATAATTTCATTTATTTTCTTGGGACTACACTATGTACATAATCAGAATAGCAACCCAATTTTCCACCTAATTGCTTAAAATTCCATACTTTTTTATTGCTTGTGAAATACTAGCGTGTGGGTGAAATAATCGTACCCCATTCATCATTGAACCTTAAACACTGACGTATTAAATATTTATTTTCCCTAGCGACCATTTCTATGGTTTTCAACAGAGATACTTATATCAAATAAATTATAAGCATGCGCTAAAAATGTCGGAAAAACGTGCTATTCAGTAAACCATATAAACTGGCCACTAATTCTAACCATTTGTGAAGTAACTATTGAGTTGTCACCATGTCCAAGAAGCGCACGAAACTATGAATCAGTTCGCGGAGTTGAAATCTCCCAACTCCGAAATAGTCCGGGCAAATTACAATAAACTTTCAGAGCACATTCGGAGATTAACTCCTCAAGGGATTCAGTGTAGTGTTTTTTGTGGGGGAGTCAATTGCAAATATGAAAATCCAGAAAGTTGGAAGCCGGATAGTTTGGCAATTCAGGGAATATATTCTCACTGGTAAGATTCCATAATGCTTACAAACAGTATATCATTCATTAAATATTCTTTTATTTCTTGTTGGCGATAATTTTTAATTAGCATTTACAATTTTTTATTATACCCATATTGTATCTGTGTGAAAATATTTATAAACTTTCTGTGAGCTTAAATTTTATTTCCCTTGTAATTTCTGAAATAATAGTAGAAGTTACATGGATTTAATGATATTTCCGTAAATAACTAAGAAAGCAAGTAATATATCATGTAACATTTACATCAAACATTCATTAGGGTATATTATCTTTAAAAAATCATTAATGGACATGTTGATGAAATTACCTGTTGAAATGTTGCGTGCTACTGAAATATTTCGATATCATAAGTCTGGCTACAGTTTTTTTAAAGCTTTTATATGAAAATGCGTATGGCTACATATTATAGTTTATCTTACAAATGAATAATATTAATTCTGGGTGAAATCGTGAATTATACAACCAGCTATACAGTGTACCGAATTATTTAGGCCCAAGCACAAATAAAGTGACTTAATTTCCTCTAAAACTACAATGATGCAATAAAAAATCAACTGTTGAAGGATTTTTTGAAAGCTACACAAGCACAAGAATGATGTACAATAGATGGTGTTGGTGTCAGCAGACTCTCAAAAAACCCCTCAGACTCTGGTGCATATCTAGGATAGAAATAAAAACCTGTAAATAATTCTATGCAACTATATTTTAGGCGGAAATTGATGTATCTGTGGAAATATTGAAATATACAAATCTGACACGTGAAATTTCTCAGGCAATAAAGTGGTTTTAGGCACAATAATAACAAATAATAATAATTATATAAGAGTCCGAAAATCTGAATGTGTTTCACTGCTCAGCTGACGTTCAAATTTTAACAGAGTATGAGTGTATTATGTTGTTGTTTTTGTGGAACTAGAATAATGGCAAGCTCCAGTCCTGGATTTATAAATAGGCCGTATAGGCAGCGGCCTAGGGGCGGCAGATCTCAGAGTATATCTTGTTTCTTTTTTACGCTCTCTTTCTTAATGACTAATTCATTCGTTTATTTAACTTTCATTCGTTTATTTAAATAATAATTTTCCATTTGTAGTAAATGAGGCCTCTTTACTACCAATGGAAAATTATTATTTTAGAAAGGTATGTACATGGGGCGGCGGAAATAAAGTGGCCTACACTCATAAAAAATATAAATCCGGCACTAGCAACCTCAAGTGTTAGAGCTAGTGTTTAGCTAGAGCCATTGGTTCGAATAAACGTGTGTAATAAAAAGGATTTTGTTTTTTGTTAAAACATTAATTCATAACCTCAACTTGGACGATACATTATTTATTCATAAATTAATACCCCGTCCAAATATAATAACTAGGTAAGTAATTAAAAAATGAGGAATAGGTCGTTTGTTAATTCTTGGTTCGATAAATATGAATGATTGACGGGTAGTGACATAGTTTCAAATTGTAGATATAAAATAGGTAATAGGAAAATTTGTCTTTGTACTTGTACTTTCTTAGAGATTTCTAAACAATGAATAAAAATTACAATTACAACTCTTTTATTTGCGCATTATAATTACTGTACCAGCAATAATCTTGCCCCCCCTGACCCGTTTGCTAGCGACGCCCTTGTCTGCATATTATCATCAAATAGGTACTATTTAAACTTTTTCTTCAAATCTCTGTCGTTAGGAGATTAGAGTTTCTAAATATTTTGGGAAGATATCGTGTAACACTCAATATATCTACCTATACCGATTATTTTATGGTATGAATTAATTCACCGGGCTAAGCTAAATATTTTAATTTTTATGCGGTACTATCGTATATCATTGTCGAAAATAAAATTAATTCCACGCTCCAAGTGGAGATAAATATCTTGTTTTCTACTTTTATACCGTTTTGAATGGCATTTTCAATGGGTGTAAATTATGAGTAGAATTTTATTTCAACCGCATGTTTATAAATAGGAAAATATAAGGAAAACCACTATTTGCATTACAAAATATTTTGGTTGGAAAATATTACATATTCTACAGTCTAAAGTATTATTACAGTTTCCTGCAATATTGTCGTGTTTAATAAAGCGCGTTACCAATTGATATCGCATAATAATAATTATTCTAACGCTTTATAAGTTTTCAAAAATATTTTTCAAAGACAGTGACCGCTTAACTAAGAAGCAACAACTACTTCTCGGGCTATATAGGCCCCGACGGATATTGAATTACACTTCAAAGTCAAACGGGGTTGGTATATCTACAAGATATTTAACACCAACCATTCTTGTTTGCAATTAGAAGGGACAACATAAATGGTAGACCGGTTTTGGTCTCATCAGTACAAGGTATAGGGGAGAGATGGATAAAATGGGGTACTTATCATATCGTGCTAGTTAATTTAAAAAGTAGTAAGAATACATTCATGTTTCTAATATCAAGGTACACAGTTATATGATTGGATTAATAATTGAGACGCATTATTCTTAGATTTCAATACTTTAAAAAATACCCCATTTTATCCAACCGGAATGCTAAAATAGGGTAGTGGGTACTGTAAAATGGGGTATCTCCTATCAAACTAGATTAATATTATGTTGTATATTTAAAAAATAAAAAGTTTTCGAAACTCGTATATTACGGACATTATATACAAAAATCACATTCGAATTGCTCATCTTCGTCAATCTCGGCACATATTTCTTGTGCCCATCGTTTGCACTTATAACACATTACCCAACCATCACAGAATTTCAAATTAGAGAATATTTCATTACAAAGACACGCAACATTTCCCTCTTCGACTTCTGACGAGTCACTTGCTTCTTATAAGGTTCTGTTGCTTCTATCGTTGATTTACCTTTCTTCCTCCTAGTTTGATCATTTTCTATATCTTATGGGTCATTGTCTTTTGAAAACTCGATTTTTCTTGATTTTCCTCTCAGATTCTTAACTTCTTGTTCTAAATTTAGATTTCTTTTCACAGACTTCTTCTTTCGAGCTTTTATTTCGGCAATTAATTCATTTTTATACGGAAACTCTGTTAAAACTGCCGTTTTCCCCCTCTTTGTGGTTTTAGTTCTCGCTGTTTCTCTATTAAAATGCGGAACTGGTCTAACATCTTTGGGAGAAATTGCAAATGCAGCTACAGTAGCCTGTTTAGATGGTAAGCTTGGGAAAAATTAGAATTAGAAAGATGCCTTTGGTGCTTTAAAATACCTCATGTTTCCATTTATCACCTCTTGAATTGCAAGGTGCATGCTCTCCTCCGACCATTAGCGGTTTGTTTTCCGTTGATAGTTACTAGCCATATTGTATAAAGTATTGAACAACCTGTCAGGAAAAACTACGTGAGAAATGTATAAGTTCGATAGAACGGGGTACCCCATTTTATAAAACCAACTAGTACCCCATTTTATCGCCTGGTACAGTATTACAAAATGTGTTGTAACTCCGCTAAAATTTATAGTTTCTTTCCACAAGATATATCATTACATGGCTTAAAAAGTAATTGAACCCATAGATATTTACCTGAGCTTACATTGTTAACGATTTTAGAGTCTTCAAAAAAACTATTCACCATAAAATTTTAATAAATCGTCCAAAAAATAAATTTTGTCTGCAAAATCTGGGAAACCCATGCAATCCATTCACCTTCCTCTGAGCAACTAAATATAATCATGCCCAACGCGGTTGACCACCTCCAAATGCTAATGGTCGAGACAAAGGCACGAAAGTAGTGGTACCCCATCTTATCCGACTACCCCATTTTATCCAACTCTCCCCTACCTTGTTGCTTCTCAGTTGAAAATAATTATTATTCTGTGATACCTTTTCTACAGTCTTCATTCTTTTTTTTTAATTTCTTGGGAAATTAAACCACAATATTTTTAAATTCTTTATTTCAACGTTTCGGTAGCGTTCCAGCTATCGTTGTCAAGAAAAAAATTGGTAACCAATTCAATATTAGAACTAGTTTTAAATCGAATAATACATTGAGATCAATACTAACAAAAACGAAACCAAAGAATGAAGAACAATCTTCAAAAACTGCATATATCAAATATCATGTGAATGCGACAAATTTTATTTAGGTGAAACATCTAGACCATTGAAAGTACGAATAAACGAACACAAAAAATATATCAAAGATAGGGAATTCTTTAAGTCATCAAAAATAATATTAAAAGAACCCAATAATAAAAGACGGAAAATCAAAGAAAGTGCTTTAATACAACTAAATGCAGATAAATGTGTAGCTAGTATTTCAGCCGAATGTAGTCAAATTCGGTTACCAATGTTAGAAAGAGAAATTTCCAATAATCAATTACCTGCGTTATTAGGATAGCATCATAAGTTTTTATCCAGGTTTTCTTATGATTTATAATTTGAATAGTTGTTAATCGATACACATTTCAATACACAAAATCACAAAACTGAGTATACATATTTCAAAAACTTAAATATTCATACACAAAAAACTATCAAGAAACGCGTTTTATTAACAACATTTCCAATATAAGCGAAAAAACGCGCTATCCCAATAAAAACCGTTCCTGGAACGTGCACTTCACTGGATTCCATTTCTAGTAGACTATCATATCGTTGGAATGTCATAAAATGAAATATTTCATTTCACATTTTGCCACAGATATAATCTACTATGAATGGACCTTAATAAAAATTTGATAACAAAATTTTGCAGTCTTAAACTTCAAAATAATTTTAGTTGTCAAATTTTTTCTGTTGTGTCAGTTAGGGATAAAAATTAATTTCTACTTATTTTTTCTTGACAATGGTAGCTGGAACGCTACCGAAACGTTGAAATAAAGAATTTAAAAATATTATGGTTTAATTTCCCAAGAAATTAAAAAAAGAATGAATAATATACCACAAGGAACATACAGAAGATATAGTCTTCGTATTTAATTCCAGTCTAGGATATACCTTATATCATTTATTTTTTAATGGCTTATGCCTACTGATGCTAATATCATTTATGTTTTTGCAGGATTACAGACGATATCTTGGCGATGGCTCGACCTAGCACTATTGTGATAGTACAGAAAAATATAATTCAACAGTTCCAAAGGTATCTCATTGATTTTCTTTATTCCTTTAATTACGTCAAATTTGATCAAACTTTTCTTAAAAATAAGTACTTTTTATTTGTCTGGAAATAAAGCTATAGTATGGCGTGCCGTTTTGGTATTTAATAACATCGTTTTAAAAGAGGAAAAAAATATATATCTCTTCTTTCAAACATTTTTATTCCGTAATTATTTTGTTGAAGAATTAAAATTATGTTTTTCATAATAATAATACGGGAATTTCTATTATGAAAAACATAATATAAATTGCCGATTTAAAATTATGAAATACATAATAAAAATTCATGCATTAAAATTATGAAAAACATAATAGAAATTCAATTTCCATTATGTATTGAGGTTGCCTATACTAATCTAATGCAAGTACCTGAAATCGTATAGTAAATGCATTACTACAGAATAGGCAACCTCAATACATAATGTAAATTGAATTTCTATTGTTTTCAATCATTTTAATTCTTGAATTTCTATTATGTTTTTCATAATTTTAAATCGG
>CAJUYI010007322.1:0-12292 GCA_910591695.1 Galerucella pusilla
GTACATACAAACTTTTATGTCATACTAGTTCGTTATTGCAATCCAATCTCAATACAAATCAGTATTTTAAACAATCCGATTTGGATTAATAACATTGCCATTTTACCATAGTTTACACTATCGTTGTTAGGTGAATGTTGAGAAACGAAAATGTCATGAATTCACAATAATTTTTATATGTGTCAAAGTTAGAAGTCAAAATAAACGAATATTTTGTATAATTGCTGACAAAATTATTGAAAAAGCAAAGATTGCAACTGAAAATCTATTGCCAAAAAAGTGTAGAGAAGCTTACGACATGGAATACTAAAAACTATTAAATTGGATGCAAGAAAACTACGTAAAAGAGGTTAAAGAAACTGTGTGGCTTGGATACTTCGGCGATCTCTTTATGCCCCCACATTAGATAGTCGGTAACTAAGCAATAAAAACACAATAATGAACTAGTATGACATGAAAATAATAATAACTATATTGTTGCAAGAAACATTTAAGAGACAACCTCGCAAATAGAAATAATACAAAAGGAAATGTGGTGAAAATTTGCAATGGGGCTGTTAATTGGGGGCTGGAAGTATTTTTTCGCGATTTCCAATTAACGCCTTACAGAGAGTCTTTGAAAATCAAAGAGCAAAGACCGTTCACTAAGAAGCAACAACTACTTCCCTGGGATGTATTTGCAGGAAACTGTGAATAAAGAAAATAAATTTAACATCTTAGCAGAACATTCTTCACATAGAAGTTGTAGATAATAGTAGACTTTTACTCGATCCAAGAAAATAAATGGAATTTTGAACACATATATATGCTGACATCCTTATATAATTATTTACTTCCCCTTCTCCTTAAAATAAAATGAAATACCTAATACTAAACCAAAATGCGGTCGGAATTCTCTCAAATAATTCTCACAAATAAACTTCCAACCGCCGTTGCATATATTATAAGTGAATAACAAATAAAATTCAGAATTCCGCCAGCGGAACTTTGTAAAATCAAATGAATTCACTTGAACTATTGTGGAATTGAAACTTCTCTCATATTCCATCCTTTCATTTCACAAAAAAAATCCAAATTGTGTGTATGAATATCGATCTCTACGTTCAATAAATATATCTAAAATAAAGCACTTGAATATAATTAAGGACGGTCCTGTGTCTTATAACGGCGTACACCTACATATATAACAAGAGGTTAAAAACCATTGAGGTGTTTTTATTTATATTTGGAGAATCAGATTACAAACAAGATAAAGAGAATACGAATAAGTTAATGTAAGACTGTGAATAATATAAAAATAAAACAAAAGCCGCAAAGCTTACTTCCTAAAAATAAAACATCATTAGCTTGTTGTTACTTGAAAGATAATTTCGCCAGATGCCATCAGTTCGCACTCAATTTGCATATTACGGTTATTTTACTACCACTAGGAGCTATTGTTTTAGAGAAAAATATTTACTTTAATCATCGTTGCTTCAACTACAACGCGTTATTGTACAAACGTATTTCCTATATTATTTGCCACTATTATTCTTGTTCAAAACTAAAAATCTGTTCGATTGACAGCCGACTGCCTCTTCTTCATGAACGTTCATTTTTTGATGTTTATTCAAGAGTTCCCGAGGAGCAAATTTATGCTTCTTGGTACGTCAGCAGTACTTCCCTTTTTACTTACTCCTACTTAATTCGCAATTTCTATTTTTTTGCTATCCACTCTCTGCTTCCTTTCCATGCTGTTATTTTTTTTATTTTACCATGAGGCCGCCTGATAAAGTATACAATAACTCTGCTGCCTTTTTGCGTCAGGACTCTTTTTTGCATACTGCTTCCTCTCTCTCTCACTTTGCACATTTTTTTCCATTCTTCCCTTTTTTTCTTTACATAGCCTTCTTATCTTCCGTTCATTTTAATTCTTCTTGAGACTTATTTTTATCAAACGATAAAATAAAACAATTTAATTGGTTGAATCGACATTATATTACATTATAGATAATGTGGATTTGAACAAACTAAATTGTTTTATTCCATCGTTAAGCATTTAGTAAAAGCCTCATCTATTCAATATTTTTTATCACTTCACCAATCTTCCCATTTCCCCTTATTTTTTCTTGATTAATTTGTTTTTTTTCCCTCTTCAAACCTTAATTTAACACAGTAAATATTTTTTTCTGCCCAGCTCTCGCTCCATTCCATCTTTTTCTCTTGTTCCTAATGAATCATTTTCCTTTCCATCTTTCTTGCATATTTTTCTCTATATTTCACTCCTATCTTTTTTATTCCTCTTTCTTTATATCACTCTAGCTCTGAAGTGGCAAGCTCATTATAGTAGTATGCATTATTCTTTTCACAGGATATCTGATATACAGTTTTTGAAAATTGAATGCGACAAAATTTACTTAGATTTAGATGAAACATTTAGAACCACTAAAAATCCCAATAAATGAGCACAAAAGGTTTATTGAAGATATGGAATTTCTTAAGACAGGTATCTGCCAACATTCTTGGGAATATTGGCATCAAATTCAATGGGATTTGACGCGCATAATAATTAAAGAAGAAAAATCTAGGAAAGTGTTTCAATACAACAAAATGCGGATAATGTGTAGCTAGTATTCCAGCTGAATGTAGTCAAATTTGGTTACCAATGTTAGAAAGAGAAATTTCCAATAATCAATTACCTGTGTTATCAGGAAAGTATCATTAGTTTTCATCCAGGTTGTCTTATGATTTATCATTGAAATTGTTGTTAATCAATACACACCTCAATACAAAATAAATCACAAAACTGATCTAGACTTATTTTAAAAACAGAAATAATCACAACACAAAAAAGTAACAGTAACGAGTTTTATTAACAACATTTCCGAAGTAAGCAAAAAAGTGCTATCTCAATAAAACCTTTCCTGAATGGACCTCAAAAATTTTTAAAATTTTTTCCTAGTGTCATATGGGGACCAAAAATTTTTAAAACTCAATAATTTTTGACAAAAGTAGCTGGAACGCTTCCGAAACGTTAAAATAAAAATATTGTGATTTAATTTCCTAATAAATTGACGAAAAATAATAAATAAATACGCCACAAGGAACACACAAAAGATAAATAGTGGGTATGTTAAATATTATGTACAAGAGGAAAATAATCCTTGAAATCAACTGGTTTCCTACATTCGCTTCTAGTTTTATTTTCATAAATTTTCTTTCATTTTACCTCATTTATTTCTTGTTTCCCGGTTCCTGCGATTTATTTCCTTTATTTGAAGCGGAATCATATTTTTTTTTATTTCCTTCATATAATAATATTAATAATAATAAATACACTGACACAGTTCCGCATTTTCTTATATAATTACAAATTTTCCACTACGCGGTATTTTTAGTTGTGAGAATATACTATTAGCCATTCGTTTCGACCAAGTTTAAATAATCTAAACGTCCAATTAAAAGAGACACTGATTCGTAGCGAGTAACGTTAAACCAACTCGATAACGTCTATATGGCCTTCGTCTGAAATACTACTATTACCAACAGAAGGCACGTCGATAATCAGGTCAGACAGACGATAAGGAGCATTTCCTATAGGAAAATATTCGCAAACACGTCGGATATAAAATGTTTAACTTAAATAACTATACAAGGTGTGTCAATAAAAACATGACTTTGTTCAAGAAATATTATTTTTCAAAACGCTTTGCAAGATCAGCTTTATTTGTTAGTTTGTCATCGAATCTTGAAAGTTAATTTTCATGGACTTCGATATGTCAGATGGAATTGAAATGTGGTACAATTATGAAGGACCAATTACAATGTGATAATACACATAGATTCAAAAGTTTTGCATCACCCTAAATCTCCGAAAAAAAAATTTGTTCATTATAAATGGATCAGAGATTAATCAAATAATTAGTTTCAATAAAAAAAACGTGTACATTTGTCAAAAATTTTTATTGTCCAATAATAAACTTGCTTTGAACATAAAAAGTATTCTTAGAAATTAAATAAATTAAATACCAAATTGATTCTTTTTAAAGGAAAGGTTGAGTGAGAACCTGCATGAGAACTTTTAATAAAGAGTATTTCCATCTCTAGAATTTATGCAAGCTTGAAGTTGCCTGCCCATGTTGTTTACAAATTATTGATATTCTGTTGAGAAATATTTCGCCATTCTTCTTGGGCCGCATGAATAAGCTCTTGTACACTCCTGGGTGGATCTCTGCGTGCTGCCACTGCCCTGGCAAGCATGCACCAAGCATGTTCTATGGGATTCATGTCAGGAGATAGGGCAGGCCAGTTCAAACGATTGATCCCTTCAGTTTCAAGATACTCATTTACAGCTCTGGACCGATGAGGTCGGGCGTTATCGTCCATAAAAACGAAGGAATTTCCAACAGCTGCGCGCCATAGTCTCACGTGAGGATGTAGAATCTCTCTGAGATACCTATCACCAGTCATCGTTCCCTTCACATGAATTAATTCTGTGCGATCATTTAACATGATACCAGCCCAAAACATAGCACTTCCTCCTCTGAAGGGCGGCACGGGGCGAGCATGGGCAAGCTGAGCAACTCTCGTTGGATCCCGCCACACACGTATTCGATGGCTATACAAATCCTTGTCTCGTCGGAAAAAACACCGAATTCCAAAATTCTTCAGGCAAGGCCGCGTGTTCTTGAGCCCACTGTAGTCGGCGAACTCTGCACTCAGGTTGTAGTCTGGGCACTCCTATTGGTCGGCGACACCTCAAACCTGTCGCAAGTATTCGTCTTCGTAATGTCGAGATCGATACTTGAACTCCCAACGCATGTCTCATATCTCTTTGGAGTACTGGTATTGCCATGGTCGGGTTTCTTCGGATAGTTAAGTGAATACAGCGGTTCTGCCGCTGATTAGTAACACGCCTTCTACCGCTTCTAGGTCTATCACGAAGAGAATTGGTCTGGTGATACCGGTTCCATACACGAGACACATCACTTTGCCAAACGTTTCTAGTCTTTGGGCCACTCTGTATATTATTATTGTTATTTCATTTACAGCGGTATTTCTTTCATTTAATAAAATTGCATTATTCATGCAACAGAAAAAAAAATGTGGAAAACGACCTCAATCGGTAACTGTGCATTGAAACACATTTTTAGAATTCTGTAATAATCGCTTAGATGTCAGATTTCGACAGACATCACATCACGTATTCTAGTTTTCTTATCATCATGTGATCTGCGGAGTTTTTTTCTTTTATGATCAAAAGTACCTACAAGAATACCAAACAAACATTTGGATCCACGAGAAATCGCCTTAATATTATTATAAAATTGCACTACAAGCGCCATAGTGTTCTAAAAATAGTACTTTTGTGTAACACTCTGCTAAGGGCGAGTTGCATCAAACACCTAAACTCGGCTTAATGATAACTGATGTTAGGAATGCGACAGATTGATCTATTTATTATTAATCCGTTACATCAGTCCAAACTTCAGTTATCATTAAACTAAGTTTTGGTGTTTTATACAACTCGCCCTAATAAAGTTATTTTTATATTTTAGAGGTTATATTCGATCTTTTTTAATATGTACACAATTTAATTTAATATAAATCGTTCAATTTAATTTAATAGCTTTAAAATACAGCATTGCTGGAAAGTCTTTCACCGAGGGATTATCTTTGAAAAGGATAAAAGGAAAGTTATGAAACTCTAGGACGATGAATAAGGCGTTATTCTGCATATTTTAGAGCAAATGTAACATGCCTTTCACGTCAGTGTGTAGCGTTCTATGGAATTTTATCAGATTTTCAAGAAAGCTTTTTAATATTTACAATTGTATTGGCAAGAAATCATATTTGTAGACAGTCTATGAAAACTACTCTGTATAAAAATAACTTTTTCGACTACCACCTTCCACTAAAAATAGGGCGCGGAAAGTATTGTTTAGCATCCCAAGGGCGGAAAATTCATTCAGTCTATTTGGAATAATGCATTTTTTTAAATAAAACATTACAAAAACGATTCACGGAATTCCTTGTTATTTGGGAGACCCTGTATATAAACCAGCCATCAGATTCGATAAACCATTGGGTTATGGGGTGTTCGAACGATGGACACTGCTTAAGAAAACGTTTAACTATTAGATACGATTGACTTTTTTGAATAATAAAACATTTAATAATCTGAATTTACAAAAAAATTAACGTTTGAAGACGCTGTATATTTATAGAAATCAATAAATATACAAACGGAAGACCATAATTTTAAATGGAAAAGTGTATTAAAGAAGCAGAACGAGACCATATGCAAAATGTACGTACGATATGGAGTGTGTGTGATGGGAATGTTTTATTAGTTGTACAGTTAAAATAATTAATTGTTAAGAATGTTACGGAACTACTTGAAATGTTCTACTGACCGAGAGATTGATATATTTTTTCTATTTTTATATCTAGAGTGAGTATGTAAATTAGAATAACTACACAAGTTAAATTTCTAAGTTGTATTTCGCATGAGAATAATTCCAAAGCCTGTTCCACCAATTCAATCTTATTGTTTCGATAAATAATTGGAAGGAAAACAAAATGAAATCAAATTAGCAGAATTACAAGATTCAGTCAAAAATTACCCCCGATAAATTTATATAGTCTGGGAAAAACCAATTTTCTTTGTTTGTTATTTACATATGAAATGTGCAAAAAAAATATTTGTAGATTTGGAAACGTCTTAAAGATGGTTGTACCAAACAAAGTGATCGATTGCTCTAAAAGCTTAATCCCGAACTGAAGAAGACACCAAAATCACAACCAATACATGTCTTCCAGTAACGGCAGTGTAAACGTCGTGACAATAGCGACATCTTCAGCTCCAACTGCAAACCAAAATTCTGACAACCCAAGTGAAACAATAAAGTATTATTTTCTACTCCTATACTATAAGTTGTTAATTAAATGCCATTTTTCAGTTTCATAATGATACTCATTATAACACTGGTGATACAGATTTTAGCAAAACCAAACGGAATATTGGCTTTATTCAACTTTAAAATACAACGTAGTAATGCATTCAAAATGACAATCTCTTGTGACAGACAACGTCAAACACTATAAACATAGTTCATACTACAATCTTCATTAAAGACGCAAGGAGACTATTATTACATTCGCCCCCTCTATGAAGAGATGTAGTAGGCTGGAGGTCTTCGGTTTCTGCACGAACGCCGTGGCTGACTGCTTCCTACATCCGAATCAGCATCATCTGAATCAGCATTGGCAGGTGAGTTTTGGTTCGGAGAGATATCTTCCAGATGGTCATCATCAAAGTCACCATCTGACAAGTCTTCAACATTTCGTGGTACTGGGGCCAGTTTTCTGTTGGAAACTGTTGTCTCCCGCCCGTCCGGAAGTCTTACAAAGGAATATTCTGGGTTACTCTGCAACAATTGAACTTTGTCCACTGCGGGATCATATTTTGAACTCCTTACATTCCTTTTCATGAACACAGGTCCAGGTGAATGGAGCCAAGTCGGCAAAGACTGTCCATTTTGTGAACGACGTGGATGTTTAAACATGCGCTCATGGGGAGTTGTGTTAGTGCTCGTACATAATAAAGACCTCATAGAGTGCAGTGCAAATGGTAAAGCCTTCTCCCAGTTAGCAGTATCTTCTTTGTTGGATTTGAGGTATAGCTGGATCGTTCGCCACAGTGTACCATTAAGTCGCTCAACTTGTCCATTTCCTTGAGGATTGAAAGACGTAGTGCGGCTGCAAGATGTACCAATGGAAAATAAAAATTGCTTAAGTTCATCTGATATAAAAGACGTTCCTCTGTCTGAATGGATGTACGCAGGAGCGCCGAATGTAGAGAACAAATCCTTAAGACAGCTAATAACTGTACTTGAAGATACATCCTTACAAGCGTAGGAAAAAGGGAAGCGACTGAATTCATCAATTATGGACAATATGTATCGATTCTGGGTGTTAGAGGGTATCGGCCCTTTAAAATCAATGTTCAACCTTTCAAAAGGTGCGGTTGCTTTGATAAGATGTCCCTGATGTTTTATAAAGCGTGGTTTTATTTCTGCACATGTTGGGCATGCAACAGTTACTCGTTTTACATCTTCTACAGAATACGGTAAGTTCTTTGATCTGATCCAATGAACCATACGCGTGATTCCTGGGTGGCAAAGAGATCTATGTAATTCCACTAGTTTTGAATTCGAAACGGAATTATCTATTTGCATACAAACTCGAGAAAACGCGTCAGCGGCGACATTCTGTTTTCCAGGTCTATATACAATATCATATTTAAAACATGACAGTTCCAATCGCCATCTCTCAATCTTTTCGTTCTTGATTTTGTTAGAGTGTATCTGATTAAACATAAATGCAACGGATTGTTGATCAGTGACGAGCAAAAAATGTCTCCCTATCAAAAAATGTCTCCATTTACGTAAACTCTCAACAATAGCGCGCGCTTCCTTCTCGATTGATGGTTGTCTTTTCTCAGAATCGTTGAGAGTGCGCGAGAAAAATGCGACGGGGCGGCCTTTTTGTGATAGCGTCGCTGCAATAGCAAAGTCAGAAGCATCTGTCTCAACAGAAAACATTTCTTTGTCGTCGATTCCTGTTAGTGCCGATTTTGATATGTCAGTTTTGAGGTTTTGAAAGGCATTGATAGCTTCTTGAGATAGAGGGAATGTAGCCTCGATTAAAGGTCTGATTTTTGAAGAGAAGTTGTTGATCCAATTTGAATAATGTGCGAAGAGTCCGAGTGCTCTTTTCAATGTAGCAGAATCAGTGGGGATTTGAAAATTCGTCAGTGGTTCCAATCTAGATTTGTCTGGTTTGATAATATTGTTTTCGATAGAGTAGCCAAGTAGGTTTATCGATTCTGATGCAAAAGTACATTTGTTCATGTTTAGAGTTAGGTTGTATTTTTGAGCGGCCTTCATAAACAGTTTAAGGTTTTCGTCATGATCTGATTTATCTTTACCGCATACGGTTACATCGTCAAGATATGCGAAGGTCCCTTTGAGTTTTTCAGTATTAATCAAGTACTGCAGAGTTCTTTGGAAAGCCGCTACTCCATTCGTTACGCCAAATGGTATTCTCGTAAATTGGTAGAGGTTTCCACAAGCTTCAAAACCAGTGTACACTTTTTCTTTTGACATAATAGGGACTTGGTGGTACGCACTTTTTAAATCAATTTGACTGTAAAATTTGTATTTTGCTACTTTTGCTATGATAGAGTCAATGCTTGGGATGGGGTAAGCATCTAAATTTGTAAATCTGTTGATTGTCTGTGAATAGTCGATGACAAGACGCTTACGGTGGTGACTATCTCCTGCAACGAGTACTTGTGCTCTCCATGGTGAAATGCTTGGTTCAATTACTTTGTCTTTCAGTAAATTATTTATTTCGTTAGATATGAATTCTTGATCTTCTTGAGAATGTCGTCTTGAACGAATAGCTATAGGCTTTATATCCGATGAGAGATTGGTGAAAATCGATGCTGGCGGTACAGAAGCCTCTAAAACATTGCAAACTTTCAACGGTTGTTTGTCACCTCCAAATTGAAGTTCAAGTGTCGAGTGCTTTCCAAGAACATCGTGTCCGATGATGACATCAGCGCACAGATTGCCGATGACAAACAGAGGCTGATTTTTATACTTGTGTTCACCAATCTGGATTGTTGCCAAGCATAGGCCGTCAGCAAAAGAGACATTATTGGGGGACGCTAGAGTTATTGCTTGGTTACAAGGTTTTTGTTTGAGATTAATAGATCGAGCAAGATTTTTATCGATAAAGCTGATTGAACTACCAGTGTCGAGAAGAGCATCTGCACTATATTCATTGATTGTAATGGGAATAGTTGCTTTTTTTAGACTTGCAGGAGCAGCAGCGGAAATAGTTGACAAGTAAGGGTTAGTGGATTGAGAAATTTGTTCATCTTCCATGGCGATAGCATTAGCAGTACGATGGTTGGAGCCAGAGCTACGACAAACGTTCGCAAAGTGTCCTTTTTTGAAACAAAGCTGGCATTCAGTGTTATAAGCGGGGCATCTATTTCGCTGATGAATATTACCACCACAAAAAAAAACATCGTCGTCTCGTTTGGTTAGTGTAAGCATCTGGTCGGGATTTATTTGGAGTGTTCATGGCTGCTAAATTGGATATTGGCAAATGTTCTAAAGTTTCAGGAACAGCGTTGACATGAGCAGAAGTAGAAGGTGTCCCGGTGAGCAATTGTGATGTCTTTTCCGCAGTTTCTAGGGATGAAGCTAGATTAAGAGTCTTTTCCAGGGAGTCAGTAGAATTTTCTAGTAGTCTTTCTTTTATTTTTTGCGACAATATTCCAGCAATGAACGCTAAACGTACGATCTCGTTTTGGTAATCAGCTGCAGTTACATCTGTGAATTTACAATCATGTGCGAGTATACTTAGAGCTCTCGAATATTCAGCTATAGACTCACCTAGTTGTTGTTTTCTTGATATGAGGGTATGTCGAGCCAGAGTGATGTTTTGTCGTTTTTCGTAAGCATCATTTAGCGTTTTAATAGCTTCGACGTACGTGATTTTCGATTGAATGAAGTTGTAGATTTGTGGTGAAATATGATTGACTAGGAGTTGGTACTTAAGAGCATCATCCGCTGAGGCAGCTTCCCGTGCGATGAAATTCTCAAAGGAATATTTCCAATGGGCCCACTTAAGGTCCGATCCTTCCATTGAGGGCTCCACGTCAAAACGTTCGGGGCGCAGATAACGGGACATGTTTTTTCGTCAGGCATCGTATATTTGGCGACGTAAAAATTTAAAGTTGAATAAATTGATACAGATTTTAGCAAAACCAAACGGAATATTGGCTTTATTCAACTTTAAAATACAACGTAGTAATGCATTCAAAATGACAATCTCTTGTGACAGACAACGTCAAACACTATAAACATAGTTCATACTACAATCTTCATTAAAGACGCAAGGAGACTATTATTACAACTGGTTTTCATTATAAAACTGAAAAATTGAGCAATAGAGACTTTCAAATACCCAAGTAGGCAGGCCCAATATTTTCTGTAGAATGTTTGACAGTTTGACAGTGTTTTATGACAGTTTAAATCTTTTGCGTCAGTTTTTAGAAGAAATGTCGAGCACCAGACCAAAAATGACCATGGTAAATACATATTTGGGTTCCGGTAGACTTCGCGACCCTCGGAATTTTATGTTAATTTTAGATTTGTTTGAAAGCTTACCTTAAATAAAGCAGATTAAAACAAAAATTTCGCTGGATCATCCAGTAATTACTTCAAAAATCACGATTTTAGTTCAAAAAATTGTACTTTTTCAACACCAATTCATGCTATTTCACGATAAATATTTTCACTTTAAACAGTAAAGGTTATTATCTTGAACTAAATGTCAGTCTGTTTCACACAAAAAACCGGAAGAAAATACTTAAATTTTGCCAATTTTTAGAAATATTCGTAAACATTAATATTTTCGTTTGACACTTAAGCTTATAAAATTACACACTAAATCTTATGTCAAAGCTTATGTCTAGATATCATAGGTTCACAAATTAGGATCAGGTGATACTTCCTAACGGCGTTGTCAAATGGTCTTAATTTTCTTTCAGCTGAATACATTGTAATAGATTACATGAATATATCACAATATAAAATAATTTGCATTTATAACCATGAAAATTTATATAATAGTTAGGTTAACAATTTTTTTCTTATTCTCTTGCTCCGTATTTAATGATATTTTAGTTACACTTTGATTTGTGTCAGTTGGTGGGGAAGCGGTATGTGTTGAATTATGATAATTTTTTTTGCTCTAGTAGAAATCTCATGAAGTCAGTCAATTTGAGGTGAAGAGATGTATTCCCTTCCCCTTCTCGAAAAAGTGTGTAATTTGTATTTCACTTCACATGGATGCGCGCCGGGTCGACGTTTCGCAATTCGCGCGCGCGAATTGCGAAACGTCGACCCGGCGCGCTCGCTTCGCTCGCGATATCAATCAATCCAGATCTTTGAATTATGAAATTCATCGATAAGCATACTGACTTCCCTTCCCCTTTTTGGAAAACATCATAATATGGAATAAAAATCATTTTATATTCATGTCTATCTATATGCATACATGTTTATTCCCTTCCCCTTCTCGAAATATACCCACTTATCGGGACATTTAACATTAATTTTCAACTAAAAATCACAAAAATATGCATAATTCTTTATTTTTACTCCAACGTCATAAAATATACACGTACCAAGTTAGTACCTGTGGAACATACAATATTATGTCCAAAAAA
>CAJUYI010007323.1:0-11280 GCA_910591695.1 Galerucella pusilla
CCCAAGTAACACAATAAGCATCTAAGTAGATTTTAAATCGATTTTTGTGTCACTATTGAAGCTAATAGGTAATTAAAACCGTCCATTAAAGCTTCTACATGTAACATTCATTACGTAATCGCTGCCTAAAGGGAGCGCGCGGTTTGGTCTTGAAGTAGATTTCATAGCTTATAAGCAATTCAACCTGTAGGCCACAATCGCCATAATTGGCACAAATGGAGCATTTAAAACTTATAAGCTTTAGCATTTTATTACATTTGATGGCCAATAGTGGCTGTCAAAGCGATATTAAGAAGTCATCTTTTAGTCTAGATATGGCTTTAAATGCTCTGAATGATCATGCGCAGTTAAACATTTCTCGCGAAGATGTAATAAGTTTTATGTTTTGGATAAATATTAGATTTATATTGGAAATTTATGCCAACATTTATGTTACTGTTTACGCAAAAACAAACATCGTCAACTGTGATGGCGAGATCTTTCCTTCACCTATTAGGATGACAATTAGGTACTTATTAATGTTTTTAAAACTGGAAAATGTCATAGTGAATCATCAGAAATCTCTGCAAACTTCACTTTTCTGTGAAATGTGAATACAATATTCATTGAAAACAGAGGGGCCAGTGGTAACTGTGTGCAAAATATAATTTATAAATTAAATTGTTCTAATATGAATTACGGTGTTGTCATATTTAATTTTCATACTTAAGTATCCATGTACTAACATATAATTGGAATTAAAGTATAGTATTTTTAGTTGGATGGATTGATAGTATTTTTTAAGTAAAACTGCAAAAAATCGAACTCGACACCCACCGGTTTACAGAGCTGAACAAGAATCATCGGTATTATTTTTTGACATAGGTACACATTATTGCAAATTATATCATAAAAACTATCACTTATGTGGTGTAGATATAGCTACTTAATTTTAGTCATTAAATATTTTTGGTCTGGTGCTCGACACATTTAGATTTAATCTGTCATGAAACACTGTCAAACATTCTGCAGAAAATATTGGGTCTATAGCTATTGGTCAATTTTTCAGTTTTATAATAAAAGCCAGTGTTATAATGAGTATCATTATGAAACTGAAAATCGGCATTTAATTAACAATAGCTATTTATGTAATCAGTTACGAAATGCCTAATTTTGTGTAACGCGTGAGATTTTTGTGGAACGAACGCAGTGAGTTCCGCAAACATTTCACAAGTTACACAAAATTGCATCTCTCAACTTATTACATAGGTACAAGATTTTTGCCAATTTTGAATGAGTAATAGTAAATAAAGAATATCATTGATAAAAATTGTGAAAACAGAAATCAAGTCTGTTGACAGTTGTCACTTCATATCACATGTCAGTTTGACGTTACATAATATTCCATTTTTCGTAACCTTTCATGACGTCAATCAGTTTTAAAAAGTCACATTATAGGTATGTCAAAATTAGAAAAATTATAGTAGGTACCTAGGAGTAGAAAAGTCTACTTTATCATAACGTCGTCTGTGCCACCCGTATATGACAGGTAAAATATTCAACAACATTATATTTCATTTTAAACACTTCAAATCTTCGAAAAAATATATGAAATAGATATAATAGTTGTTAAAAACTTGTTAACTTCTTACCATTAATATATAAGTAATTAATTAGACAATAAGTTATACAGGACTTAGTGTAAGATAGGTATGCAATTATCCCATGTTCTACTTTAGAAATGATTATTTATTTTGTTTTTCATTTCTCAATGTAATTATCAACACATGACAAATTTTTCGAGCTAGTCCAATAATTTCTGGATTCTTGTTAATTACAAAAAGTATGGCAACATTGCTTATTATCGTGGGCAAACGTTTCGGCCATGTCGTTCGTAGCATTTTGCGAGGCCAATAAGAAACTTTATGGAATTAAAAGCTTGGTAGCTGTTTGTGTTGCTTTGTAAAAGCTTCCAAAAAGTTGAAAAAAAAAGAAGATTATTGTGAGGTTATGTTTGATTGAAATGAATTTTATTTGTCAATAATTTATATTAATTCCAAATTCCAATATCAAAATAAAACATGAACACTTTCAAAGTTGTCGAGACTTTTGAAAACGGAGAAAAAATGTTGTGTGTTGTTCCTGAGGCATGGGAACAACAGCGAACATTATACTGGCCACCAGGACGTAATGGTGTTAGTCTATTAAGGAAAAATCCCACGACAAGGCCCAATAAAGAGACGTGGTCCAAGCAACCCTGCCAAGTAAAACAAGCAGGATTCAAGACATTTGAGGGTGCAGTCAAACACGAAAAATTTCTTAGTCAATTTTCTGATACAGAAGGAGAAGAGGAGTTCTATTTAAAAAATAAGGCGCTCAAAAATTTCCCATTAAACCTAAATAATTTGATTCCCCAGAAATTAGGAATAGATTATGAAATACTTGTACCAGCCAATGAAGATATAGAATTACTGCCAAATGAGAATATACAGTATGAATTAGTAGATGAAGTAGGTAAAGGTAGGTAGAAAAGTATGAATAATAATTTTCATCTTCTGTGAAAATACTTTATTCCAACATTATTATATTGTATATTTTTAGGTGATGTTGATGGAAATATAAATATTTTGAAGAAACTGGATGAGGCATTTGAACAATTGAAAATAAATCAAGACTCATTAAGAGAAAGTCATATGTCAATAATAGAAACTCAAAACATGTTACATGAGGAAATTTTGTCAGTCAAAAAGTCTGTTCTAGGAATTCATGCAAAATTTGATAAACTAAATCAAATAATGATTGAGAATTCATTAGCAGAGACTGCAGACAGACCTATTTGTAAAGAAAAAGATACAATTGAACATGATTTGGAAATTAATTTGCCACTGGACTCTGAAGAAAAGCTTGATTGGTTGGAGTGTAAATTAGCTAAAATAGAATTTAGGGAACAGTTTATCGAAATCTTATCAGTGATAGGAGGAAAATCAGGCTGTAAGAATGGAATTAAAATTGCATATATACTTCTCGATAAAATTTTTAATAGAGAATTCCTGACAAAAATTTCCTGGACTGGTTCTTCAAGACAAAAAGACATCACAAAAATCAGTTTTTTGAAATACAAATATTGCATAGATTGCTTTTCTAAAATTGTAAATTTGGCTGATAGCCGTTTCACAAATGAAGATATAAGTTCATTTTTCAAAAGAATCCTGAAGAATGCTAATATTAGAGTAAGTCAAAAAAAGATTACCGTTAAGATGCAAGAAACAAATAGAATTGAAAATAATAATAGTGAAGAAGGGGAGTCTGAATGAGAGTATGAATCAACAATCAAATTAACTACTATATCGATATAAGAATTTAATATATTAAATTTTTTCCATTTTTTGTGAAAAATTATACTTTGTTGAGGTTAAGTTATTCATTTATTCACATAATATAAACATATGGATAACTATTTTATAATATACCTAGAATTGTACCTTGTTAGTTTCATTTTTTATGTGATTTTTTTTTTATTATTGTACTTTGTTGTGTATAAATTTTTCTTTGTGATATAGTTTTCGTTGTTTGTTATTCTAGAAGAATTGTACTTGCTTTTTTTCATTTTAAATGTCATATTCTATTCTAAAGTATGAAGCAAAGGAAAAAAAGTTGTATTAAATTTATAGTTTACAGGAACTAATTTACATTTAATATCGCTTACATCATAAAATTTGATTTTATTTTTATTTAAACATTCTGAAGAAAATATATTTAAATGTGTGGATTGAATGGGAGTTTCAAATAAACATGTTTTTTCTTCCAAACTTCTTCCACAAATATAAGTGATACCATTGTGTGTGGCAGCATATTGCACTTCTATAATATCATTTTGATTTGTTAGACACCATTTATCATTACAGTTGCTGCTAAGTATTAGACCCTCTTTTAACTCTATTGTATTATAAAGTTCTGTAAAACGTAAACCTGAAATTTCTATAGCACAGCTTAAGTTTAATTTTTTTCTTAGAAGTGGAAAAATTGAAGATTGGCTTTTCATATTTGTTGCACATCTATTCCGTTCTGCTATTCTAAAAGCAACTTGATGCAATGCTTTATTTCCACTTCTCAATAACCTTTTTATTTGATACAATGCATTTTCAAAAGGATACGAGTTGAAACTAGAAAGAGTTCCCAATTCTTCCACTTCATCAACTAAATGACATAAATTATGTACATTGCTAGAAATTGAATCTTTACCATAAAGTTTAATGTATTGTTCAATAAACGACTGAAAACAATGACGTGCAATGTGTAGATATTTAAAATAAACCCTAGAACTACAAATTACAACACCACAAAAAAGTAATAAAAAATGTTCATATATCTCTGGCTCCAAAAAATATTTTAAGATTACAGGTCCTAAATATAGGAGGAAGGACCGAAATTCTGCAGCTTTCCAGAATTTAAGACAGTGCAATGAACGTGGTTTTCTATGAATTTCTTTAGGAAGTTTTATTGTTTCTAGAAATGCTGATACTTCTTTTATTATAAGTGCGGACCATTTGGCTCGCTTTGATAAATTCCCGTAAGTGAAGCCTGTTAATAACCTCTTCATAATGCCTAAATCAATTAAATGTAAAGAGTCTCCAACTGGTATTGATTTAACTAAGTCAATAGGTAAAGTCGTCAATGGTGTATCATTTTTGTGATGATCAATGTCCAGTCTATTGCGAAAACTAAAATCTGTTCTCTTCTCTGCATTTGTATCTGGAAAACTCATACGATGTTTTTCGTTGAAATATTCTCCTGTAGTAGTACATTTCAAACAAGAACTGTAACCATTAAAATTTGGAGTGCCTGAAAAATGTCAAAAGTTTTGATTCGAACTGGTATACCTTCTGATATATCTTATAACATTTACCTTTAATGAATGACCTAGCAGGAGTATCACAGATAAAGCACCTGATTTTAACTGCAATTTTCCGTGATCCGATCATAATTCCGTTTTGAAGAATTGGTAATATTTCTGCAGTAAACTGCGATAGAAATTCATTGGCACAGGGTGGTTTGGTTTCTCCATAAAATATACCAATACTTTTAGGGGGCACTTTATCAATATTATGTATTGAAAATAGTATTGGCCAAAATTGCTTCGTCGAACTATTATGTATGGGTAATCCATCTATGCTGATGTTTAAAAATACCTCATCGGGACAAACTGACGAAGAGTTGAGGATGTCTTTTAAGGCAACCTCAAACCCCCCATGCCAATACTGACCATTGCCCATTTTATCAATGGTAACTTTTCTGGGTGTTTCCAATAAAGTTCTGGGATCGCTAGGTATGTCTTTTATGTTCATTTTATGCAATACTCCAATTAATCCTTTTAATGCAGTATGTGTAATATTAAAATTCACAGCCCATTGCCGTAAAAGCTGAGTATTATTCTCTTGGCAATCGTTATCTTCATAATTGTCTGGGCTTTCGTTGTCGCTATAAGTCATATACTCAAAAATATCTTCCTTGATATTAGGCTGATGTTCATCAATTCCTAATATTATTTGGGAATTTTCATCTTGATGAGAACAGCCAGGAAGGTGATTTTCTGAGTCTACAGTTACTTTACTATAGTTATTTTCAGCTGCGTTACTACTTTTATTTACACGCCTGTAATACGCACCCGTTCGTCCAAATTTCCGTAGTTTTGTAATTTTTTTTAACATTTCATTATTTTTCTCCATGATCCACACATATAATGATTTCTAAGATATCATGAAGCATTAACTGATGGAATTATAGATTATTTACAATCGCATTAAGGTTAGCAATAAAGTGAGAAATTTTTTAGAATTTATTTCCATTTAAAATCCAAATTAATTCCAATACAAAACTTCATATCATTTGCTTTCAAATGGCATTAGTTGAAGCACTTGATGGCATTTTATGACCGTACAAAATTCCAATTTCGCAATTCATTTTTTGGCATTTTTAAAAGCCAGTATTTCTATTCTTTGGCTAGTTCTAATGACTTATTAGCAATCATTGCTACTTAGCTGCAATATTTGGTATTAAAAAAGATAGAAGGTCTTTTGAGAAATGCTAAAATCATTCTATAAAATAATGCTAAAAATAAGCCAAACTTTAACATTTTTTCTGAATTATTTGCTTCGATCTAGCATTATTTGCTCGGCAAACGAAAATGTGTTACTTGGGTAGACATAACAAAATGTATGCTTGATGAAAAATCTGCAAAGCATCTTTCTACTGTTCCGCTATCAAACGATACTGTTTCACGACGAATCCATGATCTGGCAAGCTACGTCAAACAAGAACTAGTTACACGTCTACAAAATACACGATTCGCTTTGCAAATGGACGAGTCGACTGATGTCGCTGGTTTGGCTATCCTGCTGGTTATTGTGAGATATCCATATAAAAGTTCTGTTGAAGAAGACATGCTTATGTGTTCATCGCTGCTTACAAACACTACCGGGGAAGAAATTTTTAATAAAATAAATATATTTTTTGAAGAACATAATCTCAGTTGGAACAATTGCATTGACATTTGTACAGATGGGGCCAAGGCGATGACAGGTAAAACAGCAGGAGCAGTGTCACGAATGAAAAATAAAGCGCCTAATTGTAGTTCCAGTCATTGTATTTTGCATAGACAAGCACTTGCGATGAAGCAAATGCCGTCTAATCTAAAATTAGTTATGGATGAAGCGGTAAAAATAATTAATTTTATCAAATCACGACCACTACAATCCCGATTGTTCTCATTATTGTGTGAAGATTATGGCAGCAAACATAAAACACTGCTGCTCCATACAGAAGTGCGATGGCTGTCTCGGGGAAAAACTTTAACAAGGCTATTTGAACTTAGAGCCGAGTTACAAATGTTTCTTTCAGCAGATACTTCTTTTAATTTGAAGGACCGTTTGTATGATAAAACTTGGTTGTTCCGATTGTCTTTTATGGCGGATATCTTTCAAAAACTTAACGAATTAAATTTATCGTTGCAAGGTAAACAGACAACAGTGTTTCAGGCCTATAATAAAATAACTGCTTTTAAAAGAAAATTAGATTTTTGGATCATTTGCATTGGTAAGAAAGAAATAGAAAGTTTTACGTTACTCAGTGAGTTTGTTAGCGAAAACGACTCAGAAATGTTTGAAGATAATGTGTTTGAAGAATTGGTCCAATATCTCAGTTCGATGCGCGCATCTTTTGAAAAGTATTTTCCCGAAGAACACAATACAAAAATTAAAGTGAACTCCTGGATTCATAATCCATTTTTACCCAACTTGGAAAAGCCTGAAAACATGTCAAATGAGATATATGAATCTCTTTTAGAAATGTCATCAGACACAAGTATGGAGTCATTGTTCAAAACGACGCCTCTTAATGATTTTTGGTGCAGAATCCAAGATGAATATGCAATGCTTGGCCAAATGGCTCTGGATATTCTTCTCCCGTTCCCAACTACATATTTGTGCGAAACAGGATTCTCTACCTACGCAGCCACGAAAACAAAATATCGCAATAGACTGGACGCCGAAGCTGATATGAGACTCCAACTTTCTTCCATCAAACCTGATATCAAGCAATTGATGAAAAATAAAAAACAGTTTCATACCTCCCACTAGTTAGATTTTTTCTTTTTTAATGTTTTCTATTATTGTCCTTACCAAGTGGTGAAGTAAATAATAATTAGTAACTGATACATTGTACTTTTATTATGCTGATTAATAAAGAATACACTTATAAAAATAATTGTTTTATTGTAGGGTTCCATCAAGTATTTTGCTTCCCAAAAGGGTTCCGTCATTTAAAAAGTTTGAGAACCACTGCTTTAGAGCAATTAAGTTTGTTAAGAAATTATTCCAAAAGCTAACTCGAAATTTTGATATAAATTGATTTGTTTTGCAATGACTTTAAAAACTTTAAATTTTGCATTCAAGGTTCTTTCATGAATATATTCATCAGACCTCACTTCAACCACTCCAATTACACAAATATAGGGAAACATACTTGTTAAAAATTATCCAAACTCTTTATCTAAAATATTGATGGAAGTAACTATACCTAGTTCGAAAATAATTATGACTTGCTTAAAAAAATACCGGGCTGATGCCACAAAGTGGTGCCGTGTTTTTGTGCCGTTTATTCATCCCCTCTGAAACAGTTCAGTCATATTTCTTTCGTTCCTGTGATAATTTCCGGAAACCGAAGCTATGACAATGTCATTAATCTGACGTTTTTTATTTCACGAAACAAGATTTCTTGTTTAGAAAAGATACTTGCCTACATAAAAAAAAACAGGACAAAAAAAATCATGATATTCGAACATTTCCGCTGGTGACAGATATTAAGAATTTTCAGGGCCAATATAAGCAAGAAGTAATCTTGAAAAATAGCTTGAGAAACTCCCCACCCTCTTTTGAATTCAAATTTTTTGTTTATTCATTCAGCAGTTTGGAATACAACATCATTTTGTTAATATTATATTTCAGGAAATATCGTTTTGTTCGAAATATATGGGCAAGAGGAACCAATAACTATAGATTCGATAACAAACTCATTCACGGATGGAAGAAAAGGAAAAATACGAACTTATAGGATTGATAAATTTTACTGGATCCAAGATACTAACTAGAACGCCTGTTCCAGGTCATTATACGGCGTTCTGCCAAAGGGGAACGTGTTGGATCCAGTATGATGACCTCAAAGAAAAAGGAGAATGATGCCCACCAAATAGAAAAGTCTATCCAGAAATTCTAATATTTTGTAAAATATAAATGAAACAAGTTTTATCCAGGGTTTCTATTCAAATAGCTACATCACTGATGAATATCGGCGAATCTCCATAGTTTTGATTGCTAACAACTCGAAGAAAATTGATAACTTCACAACAGAAAAATTATCATTGATTAAACATTCTATTTGTTTTCCTCGTGAAATTTCTGGAATAGCACATTTTTTTCTGCGTCCACGAGAAATACATTTAGGTCATTCGACAACTGTTTATTTCAATTCTGGATGAAAAAAAGTGTAAGTGGATAAAAAGGTCATCAAAACGCGATTATACGGGCACGACGGCACAGCCGGAGTGCTTGGAATAGAGCAACAGTGACATCAGTATGACATCAGTTGTCATGTTATATATTGTTGTCACCGCAGTGCTCAAAAGTGAATTTTAATATTGATTTTTTTAATTAGTATAGCAGAATCGCTGTTTATACTGCAAAAATCTGATGATGCTTATTATATACTCCCTGTCACATCAATAATTAAAAAATTGTCATTCAGACCTCAAATTTCACTGTTGTTGATGTTGCCATGGTAACGTTGAAAAACACGCGATTTTAACACGATGAGGCGTGCTTTGGATGGGTAAACCAATGGAAAAAGAATAATTAACCAAGTTTCCTGGGTGTATTATTAAGAAATCGGAATATTTCTTTCATCCAATTTCACCAATTACTTTTTTGCTTCATGAAATTCAAATTCCCCCACGACAAATACGTTTTGGTAATTTGACAATTGTTCTGATAAATTCTTATTGAAAAAATAATGGAGCAGCAAAGTTACTTATGTGTACTACTGTGGAAAATAAATATTTCTATCATTCAGCTTTAAAACATATTTTTTTTGCTTCCGGAAAATAGTAAGTTGCTTGAAAAAATTTTATATTCGTCAATAATGATATGGAAAACTCGTAAAATGTCATTATACGTATGCGCTGTTGCCAAAAATACGAAATTTCTTAAAAAACCAGGAATTTCCAAGAAAAAGGTATATTATATAAAATATCAAAAACAGATGGTATGCCAAACAGCAAGAGTTATGGAAGAATACAAAAACCTTATAGAAGCAGAACACAAAGTAAATAGCTTAATAGCCTGTACAATGCTAAACGGAATAAAAAAATCAGAAAGGGAACTGATATGCAACAAAGCCTATCTTAGGCCTGACGTAACAAATGGATTGCACATGATGAACGGTCTCTATCTTCACACAAACCCTCCACCATATGAGCATGGAACCCCTGCACCGTATGTAGCGGAGACCATAACCAGAGCTCATGATTTTGCCATAAATCCAAATAAACCCAAACCGCATATTTATGGGTATCCTATAATTGATGCATCAGTAGACAATTTAAACGGTTTACCCAAAGAAGGCACAACTGGCAATTTCCACATCAAGACTGTGGAGATGTTCTCAAAGAAATTTTTACCAAGACATAATAAAGCAATCATTGAAACTGCCAATGAGGTTATAAGTTGGGCAGCGATGACGAATTTAGATGTATTAAGCAAAGGGCGACAAACATGGGACCCAGCTTTATTCAAAAGCACTACTTGTGCAAAAGCATTTGATTCATTTGTGACTATAATAAAAGAAAATTTGGGGAAGACCCCGACTACCATAGTTGAGGGCCTCATTATGTGGTATCAGCTATACTCGCTAACAAATCTTCAGGTAAATACTAAAATAACTAGATTGAAAACCATCTTTAAATATGATAAAGAGACAAAACAACGGATAAAAACCTCCAAAAGGTTCAATTATACTAGACGAGTAACAATAACCGAACAAACAAACTGCCACAAATGGCTGGATGACTACGCCCGAAGCTTTTGCAGTTACATCAAACATGCGGAAAGAGGCAAAAAGGACCGGAGGGCTATTGCATCAGGGTCAATTGCCATGAGATTACACTTAAAAATAGTTGAAGAGTTCTTAGCGAAAAGAATACCAGGATCAACCATATCAATTGGTGGCGAAGAAAAGAAGAAAAATATATCAAACGAATTAGAACAATCCACCCTAAATTACCTGGCTAGTAGTTCCATAACATTACAACTGAGGATGCCACTAAGTGGAATAAGTGTTTAAACCCTAAACCATACACAATCTCTGGATGGATCCCATCATCAGGTCTGAGATGAACCTACCAAAACCCACTACATATGAAGAAACATTCAGAAAAATATGCCTCATGACATTCTTTTACATGTCTATCAAGCGAATCCATATGGGAATGGGTTACATAATTGAGAATGATTAAAATTATACACGTTTAGAATGGGCTGAAACAACAGAAACAATGCTAAGTGAGCACAACAGGAAGTGGTTCTCAAAGGCCAAACCTCTAATTGACAAGGATAATTATTTGTCCGCTTTCCCCGGTTTTCTAATGGGGATGCTCAATGCAGCATCAACTACAGTGGGCCTCATCCCCATAACCGAGCTTAAATTGGAGAATTGCAATATTAGATGTCTACGCTCAAGTGATGACTCAATGAC
>CAJUYI010007324.1:0-12288 GCA_910591695.1 Galerucella pusilla
TAGACGGGCTACACAATCGTGCAAGAATGGCTGACGAAATCATTCGCGTCGCAGCGACTTATATTGTTTTAAACACTAAGTTCTTCTTTGCATAGGTTCTCAAGTTTTTGAATTTTTTGTAGGCCTCATCACTTGATATACCAAATTCTTCGGCGATAACTGTCCATCCATCTTTTTTAGCATTTCTGTCGTTATAAATTCCGGTTTCCACATTCTATAACTCAGGGTGTAAATGTATTTTATTAATAAACTCAATAATCTTTTCATTAGACCAAGTATTAGTCATTTTATATATAACAGCCAAAATTTCCATAACAACAACATCAAATGAACACCAAAACAAAGTAAAATTGCGGAGTATTTTCGCTGGCCAAGCGATCGTCCGCAACTCTTGCTGCAATATCTATTCATTTTGTTTTCATATATTGTCACTGTTTTAATATATTATCGTTTTTATCTCTACATATCCATTTATCTGATTCAAAATTTTCCTCTTTCCTTAATTTTTTCTATATTTTCCTTTCCTTTTCATTGTTAAATCAAATTGCCATTTACCTTCAAATTTCCCACATTCCAAGTATATATTTCTCTATTTGCTTATTATTCTCCCTCATTTTATTTCCGTTTTCCTTTCCCTTCTCAAAAGACATATTTCAATAACAATTTAAGTGAACAACTCGTTTTTAAGATATAAGTAACTGATTCAAATTATATTTTCATTGAATTGGAAAGACAAACAGTCAACTTCAATCCACCGACTCATTCGTCATACTAAATTCAAAATTCAAACCCAACCTGCCGACGAAATAAACAAACACTAACGCACGACATACGTCTGTACATAAACGTGAAATATGTCAAACATTCTCATTACATGATTTACAGGGGAATTACATAAAAAAATAAAATTAATATTATAAAAAATATATTCTAATACTAACGAAATATATAATAATTTGAATATATGAGGTTTTTACTTGATGAAGATCCTTACTAAATGATGAAATAAAACAATTTATCTACAACTGTCATATAACGGGTACGATTTGACACTATTTTCAGTGTCATAATGACGTATATTACCGCACTAGTTTGTTTTTGAATACATTACCGCACTAGTGCGATAATAAGATTCTGGGAACATATTAATACCAGAATTAAATATTTAAAATAACACTGGAAGCTGCATTTTCAATTTCCGAAAGGAGATTGTCTTCGCTTGAACTTATTTTTATAGATTTTTGTTCATTCAACTTTGAAAATTTGATAACATAACTAATTTATTTTATTTTCACAGCTTTGTTTGTATTTGCTGCTATGATCTCAAAATATGATACACGGTACCTTATGTTTGCAGTCGATATTATCAAAAATACGTTGGATTGATTTTTTTTAATGTTATGATATAGGTACTGTTAATAATATAATAAACAGTTGTAGATAAAATTTTGTACGTAACACGTGTGATAGGAATTATTAACGCACTTATGTGATTACACGACTCGGCGACGTCGTGTAAACTTCACATGCGTGCGTTAATAATGTCCATATCCCACTAATTACGTAAATAACTATTAATTTGTTAAAATCTACATTATATTTAACTTAAAGTTGTGACGCGTTTCGCTAACACAGTGTTTTTAAGAAAGCTACTGTGTTAGCGGAACGCTGCACAACTTTAAGTTTGATAAAATGTTTTTTAACAAATTAAATTGTTTTATTTCATCATAGAATCATTTTTTTCAATTCTCCCTAAAAACCTCACTCAATAATTGAAAAATTCTGAACACAATCATTTATTATAAAAATTATTTGCAGGTTTTTAGACGCAGCATGTATTGGATAAAACTTTTCCAATCACAAACTAACGAACTGGTGGTACTGAAAGATCGTATTGCTTCAAATTATTTCCAAGAAGCGTTTAAGTTTCCCGTAAGATTAGCCCAAACCTTCAGTTATTTTCCAATTTCTATTGGAGAAAAAGATAAGCCATTGCAATTCAAATGGCTATACTGGAGAATTAGTTACTCATTACTTACTTTTCTTTTATTTAATTTAGAATTCTGTTTTGTAGTATATGAAGCTTCCAGGCACCCACTTACTCTACTAGAAATAAGTACGTGATTAAGTATAGGTGTATATAATCAAGGGTAATTCTTAATTTTTTAGACAAGTTGACAAATCTTTTTTTTAGAAGTGGTTGTTTTTCATCTCGGAGCAATAATTCAGTTTATACTGTTTTTCAAAATAACCTATGAATGGCCCAATTTTGTCAAAGAATGGTCTAAGGTTGAATGTCACATGAATAGCTATGAAATTATAGAAAATATACGATTAAAAATCGGAATAGTAGCTGGTACTATTATGTTTGTTGCCGGGGGTGAGTAACGGGTGCATGTCTGTGCTTTTGTTAACGCTAAAGTATAGTTTGTTCAGAGATATTTCATATTAACTCGGCCACTGTCGATGATATTAATGTTTCACCGGTGCGAAATTTTTGCGTTTTAGCGTGGAATATTCTCTAGCGGCGCGGCTGCGAAATCGCCGCGTACCAAACATAGAGATACTACAGACAGAGGCAACAAGCCAGCTCGGAACCCATCAGCATCTAAGAGAGAGATAGAAAGTGAGAGGTTTAGGCTGTCGCGTGTATGCTATATATACATAAACAAAGGCAGAGAAACCTCTGATCGTTTGTCTCTTCTCTCTCACAGGAGTTCAGATGGACATTTGCACTTACACAGCGCCATATAGCTTGCTGCGTCTATCTGTAGTACCTCTATGGTACCTAAACGCTAGTATCGCGTCAAATTAGCTTACAATATTATTACGATGACTTCCTCGGATGAAGATGTTTTGAAGAAAATGAAATCAGCTAAGTACAAATACATAATTTAAATATTTCATTATTATTATTTAGAAAAAAGTGTATTCATGAAATGAATCAAGGTCGTACAAGTCATGGAGAGTACCACACTTTAGTGTCTCAATTGTTTAGATGAATGGAGATATACGAAAAAACGATACTTACCGTGAAGCCATAACTCCGGATTAACGCTTATCCATTACTTTAAGGTGCGGGACATAACGTACGTATACGTATTTAATATATTATCCACTAATAGTAAAAAAGTTGCATATTACACAACTTTTTAAGAATAGAAAAAACTGTTGACAGATATTTCCTGGACCACCAGAATCATATTTACATGCCTTTCAAGACCTGGTTCCAGATCCAGTTTCTCTGGCATTCGAAACGCGTGAAAACTCACTAGTTTTATATTTTGTGAAGAAACGCAAAAAACGTTTATGATCCTATCTATGTAAATGGAAGTGTTTTTTTGTTTTGCATTTTTAGATAAGCATGTAGTTGATATTTAATGGAGTAAAACATTGTCGATAGTATGATATTTTTCTCTCAATTTGTTACTTCATGCTGGAGAATGTGAGATTTGAAAATAATTTGTGTAAAATGTGAGATTTGAAACTTACTTTTAAAATGTGAGTCTTGGAACTGACCATGTAGCAGTTTAATCGTCCACCGATTGCCAAAAATTCAGACAGTTTTTTCAGTTAAGTTGTTTTGATTGTCAAGACATGGTATGGTATAAATGTACTCGTATTAAAAGCTACACTAAAAGAAAACTTCAGTTTTCATAAGTACAGAACAAACGTTTAAGCAAAATTTCAAAGCTTTCATTGTTTCCATAAATACAAAGAAATTTTAAACTCTGGTTCCTAACACTTCTTCTTGAGGCTCACCTGTTTCATCATCAGGCTGCTCTGGTTCATCTTCCGCGGCATCAAGAATATGTTTTAATTAAGATTCCCGCCAGAAAAATCAACTTGTGCATTATGAGGAAAATGTTAGTTTTGAGAACAACATGCGTCTTCGCAATTGTGCTTACATTGGAGAATGCAAGTTTTGAATTTGATCGCGCGAGGCAGTAAGTTTACGTGTGGATAATGTGACTTTTGCTACTAAACCGAATTTTGTCACCACAATTTATATGGAAAGAAGTGAGTTTTGCTGCCGTTTTATATCCTAAATACATACCTAGATACTTACTTTGTCCACAACATGGCGCCGGTGACTCAATTTTGCAAAAATGCGGAGAATGTGAGTTCTGATTCTAGACCCCTTATATATTATATCCGACCTTGCTACAAAATATAAATATCTCCGAACCAACTCTACCAGCTTAGCGACTTTATCAAAAACCACAAGAGCAGTGAAATATATAACATTTGTTTTTCAGTTGAACACGGGTTGGTAAACGCCTATAAATTAAAAAATAGATTTGATCAAGACTATAACTTTACTGAAGCTGTCAAAAACTATTTTATTATTACCTATGAACATATTTTTGATGTAGTTGAATATTCAGTTTGGCTGGGAGTTCTTATACAGGTATTATGATTTCCAGAGATATTCTGAAAATGTTTCATTGTTATCCATCCATCGAGTGAAGACACTTCATCTTTCTGTTAAAAACGCACATCTACTTTTTCTAGTAGGGTCATTCTGGCAAAAACCCTCCCTACTCTACAGATACAGATATTCCTTAGGTATAGGTCGCAAATAAATCTGCTTTTTTCAGTTTTTAAATTTACAAAGGACATTCTATTGGAACTTCACCGATGTGTTTATAATGCTGATAGGTTTAGTTTTGACTCACAGGTTGAAACAAATATCGAAAAAAGTTCAAGATATAGCAAAAAGCAAAGTAAGTGGTAATTATAATTTATAAACTCATCTATACTGTGCATTGTCTGACAATATTGAAAACTAAGTAAATTCCGTTTATCTAATTCCGCTATCAAATGTGACACTTTAAGTCACTCCTTGACGTTAGGTAACGTCACATTTTTCATAACCTTCATATATCAGTTATGAAAAGTAGTTATGTAAAAACTTTACGTAACTGTTTAAGTTTCAACATAGATACTACATGAGTTTCAAAGAATAATTCATTAATTAGGTAGGTACTGTCAAAACTGACAATTATTTCATTATTTAAACTGACAATTACCCCATAATTTCAATTCAATAGTATTTTAGGATTTATAAACATTGGAAACATTATTCAGGACACAGTTATTTAAAGTAAGTCAATTTTCTGGGTGAATACATCATATAATATAGTAACAATACTTCTAACACTATTTGATTCCACTTCAATATTATCATTGTAATTGAAGATTTTATTGAATATTATGAAAGCGCAGAATTAGATAAAACGTTGTACGTAAACACGTTATGAAGAGAGCGACATTGTTCAACACGCGTAATTTGCAGAACTCGCTAGCGCTCGTTTTGGCAAATATTACGCTTGTTGAACAATATCGCTCTTTTCATAACTAATTACGTAAATATCCATTATCTAATTCCGCTATCAAATGTGACACTTTAAGCCACTCCTTGACGTTAGGTAACGTCACATTTTTCATAACCTTCATATATCAGTTATGAAAAGTAGTTATGTAAAAACTTTACGTAACTGTTTAAGTTTCAACATAGATACTACATGAGTTTCAAAGAATAATTCATTAATTAGGTAGGTACTGTCAAAACTGACAATTATTTCATTAGGTATTTAAACTGACAATTACCCCATAATTTCAATTCAATAGTATTTTAGGATTTATAAACATTGGAAAAACATTATTAAGGACACAGTTATTTAAAATAAGTCAATTTTCTGGATGAATACTTTATAGAAACACTACTTTTAACACCATTTGAATCCACTTTAATATTACCATTGTAATTGAAGATTTCATTAAATATTATAAAAGCGCGGTATTAGATAAAACGTTGTACGTAAACACGTTATGAAGAGAGCGACATTGTTCAACTCGCGTTATTTGCAGAACTCGCTAGCGCTCGTTTTGGCAAATATTACGCTTGCTGAACAATATCGCTCTTTTCATAACTTGTTACGTAAATAACTATTATGCCCGAAATAAGGATCTCATTAAAGGGAAGTTCGAATTTAATTCGACACACTGCAAGCTCGGTGTCAGACGAGGAGTTACTTACTTCTATATATCTAAAATCCTATTGACTGCGCCAGTTTTGGTTAATGGAATGAAAAATTCTAGATGAACTCTTCCTCAAACAGATTATTAGACAGTATGTTACTATCGTCAACTAAACTACATTAATAGCCTTTTGTTTTAGGTGAATGACATTGTTGCTTGGAAAACTATTAGAAAAGACTACATACGTATATCCGAACTTTGTCATATCGTTAACGAAAGAACTTCTGGAATAATAATAACTTGTTTTCTTATGGATTTGTATTTCATACTTTTGCAATTGTACGAAAGCCTTAGACCGATTGAGAGTGTCGTTGAGAAAGTTTATTTTTTCATTTCCTTTGGGTTGTTACTACTGAGGATATTTTGTATGTGCATTTTCGGTGGGGCTGTATTCGAAGAATGGAAGAATATTCGTTTTTATTTGAACACCATTTCGTCTTCAGCTTACAATTTAGAGGTAACAAATTTCTTTTCACAAAACAATTTCTTTTTCTAAACTTAACATCAATAAAATTCACCGAACACAGTTTACAAAAATATTTTCTTTACAGATTGAAAGATTAACTAACCATGTAGCAACGTGGGAATTATCTTTGTCCGGCAAAAATTTTTTTAATATTTCTCGGGGACTAATTCTCCAGGTAGGTTACATTATTTAAGTTAATAAAAATATTATTCGATAATAACAACTATGTTCATAAAGGTGTTAAACAAAAATATGATGTTTTCTCAATGTTGATAGTTGACAAAATCAAAATCAATTATTTTTAATATTTTTATTCTTGCAAGGTCGATTGGAAAATACAACTTCTGGATGATTTAAATAGCTCGCCATTAATGCTGTGACGTACATACCCTAAAAGTTAGCTACATAAGAGTTGACATATTAGGCAATCAAAATCACGTGACCCAATATGGCCGTGCAGGGCAAACAATGGTTAGTTTGGATTGTCTATTCAGTCATAAACAGTGCTCAAGACTCATTTTGCATCATCAATTTAGTATATTTTATTAGTGTTTAGTATATTGTTCATTTGATTAGTATTTTTTATTTAGAATATATCACTTTTCTTAGTTTTTATAAATATTGTTATTGAACAAAACTGAACAAAATGCCTGCTACATATACAGCCTGATATTTGATTTTTAATTCTGCTAAATCATCTTTATTGATTGCTGCTAACCACATTTCTCTACGCTTCTTACTCAATTCATTCCTGTGCACCAACAATGTGTTGGGACCTTAAAAAAGCTTACTTGGTCTCGGTTTGAACGGCTCCCACAACCGACTACAAGTTGTTAGCATTTTGAAGTAGGTGTTTCACTCCTGAAATCTGTAAGCATAAAAGTTGAATACTGCAGGTGATATCTTCCAATTCAAGCAAGTGAAATTTTAATACCAGCAATTTCATAAAAGTTTCACTTTCATTATAATATTGTATATGTTTTAGTCAGTGTGTACTTAAATAATAATTCTTGATAGTCTAAAAACCACTAACAAAAGTTAGTCTTAATTTGATATACCCAGCTTAAAAAGTTTTATAAAACTGAACTTTTTATTGTATATTATTAGTATAGAGACACCAAAGCAAAATAAAAGAACCTTTCTCCAAAATAAACACTTATGTATACCAAAATCCACGGTCTACAATGTATTACATCACATTTGTTTGCCCTGAGTCGCCATATTGAATTTTATTTGACAGGTCACTGGATTGCCTAATAGGACCACAATTCTGTCGTCTTCTTTTTTCAAATCTTATATGTTATGCTTATGGTGTATTGCGTGAATGACTTGGGAGTTGTTTAAATTCACTTCCGACTTATATTGTTTTTATGGCTCTTGAAATATTTTATAAATTTCACTTTTACCCCTCCCCCCGTCCTTGTCACAGGTTGTCACATTTTTAGAAACCCTTTCCCCTGATGTGACGTTACACTTTTTCGAATTTTATGCATGTATCTAAAAATAATCAAAAGAAAACAGGTAATTTCATTCTTTACATATTTTTATTAAATAATCTTTAATAAATCAACATAATCTCATCGCGAGTGTGTCAAAGTATTAAAAATATACAGTTTGCAAAAAAGTTTAATCGGTCATACGATTTACACAAGTACGACAAGGATAATATGAGAAAAACTACTTGAAAGAGAGAGAAGAATAATTGTGGGCAGTTGGCGATGGGCGTATTCAGTTCCAGAGGTTGGAAGAATGTTCATCGTAAATATCAGAAAATAAGAAATAGAAAACTAAAAAAAACAAGAAATCCCAGACCCAAACCCGGTTGATTAAAGTGTAATTATGTATAAATATATCAGAAAATAAGAAATAGAAAACAAAAAAAAACTCAGATCCTAACCGGGCTTCGAACCTACGACCTCTGAGCTGTAAGCTCAGTACCCTACCAACTGTGCCAATCTGCTCACATTCATTCAAATCGAATAGAAGACTAAAGGCTGTTTGGACGCGTGCGCACCTCAACTACTAACGTTCGTTCATCTTCGTGATCGATGCTGCATGATCGGCTAGACGCTAGTAACAAGAAACTAGACAGACTTCATTGGAGAGTTCCTAGGAGTGTGCTAGGAGTCTAGGTATATATTGCAGCTGCTAATATTTATCAGGGTTTCCCATATGTTTTCTATTATCACTATTCAAAGAAGAAACGAGATTAGTGTAGTAAATAATTCTTGTCTATTTATAGTGTTAATGTTAAGGCACCATAAATCTTGAATGTCGTGTGATCGTACAAAATTTTTGGTGTGTAGCTCGAGCAGAATATATTTACTGTAGTATACTGTAGTACTTTTTTTTTGTAGATGGCAGGAGCGATTGTGACATATGAGTTAGTACTGATACAGTTTTATTCGAATCCCCCTTAAATATTTGTCCTACAGAAATAAATGTTTTACTAAACTAAACTGAAGTTTATTTAATTAAAATATTATAGCTTATACAACTATTGTCCATTTCCAAGTACCAATACATCATCAGATCCCTTCTACAGTTGACAATGCTAGGAAAGTTTATAGTGTATGGAATTGAAATCTTAATTAAATAAGTATATTTCTTTTTTTAGTAGAAGTTTCATTTATTTTTACGTATATTTACAAATATTTGCAGTTTTAGTGAAACCTGTCGACTGTTAATCTGAGGAGATTATTTTATTTATTTATAAGGCAGTGGAAATGTCCAAGGTTATTGAAATATATAGTTTGATAATGTGGCAGGTGTAAGATATTAAACAAAAAGGTTTTAAAACATGGGATGTCCCCAACAATGCCCAAGTGATTGAATGAATAATAGATCTTGTGCTTGATTATCTATACTCAAGGATCGTGCCAAAAAAATGTTCAGTTTACTTTTTAATCATAAATAGAAATCTGATCTGTGGTAGGTGGCGAATGATGACAACACCTAGGTGGCGGCAATCTTGTTCTATAATAAGATGCTATAATAACATATATCTTGACATATTATATCTAGACCGTTTTAACAGAAGACATCATTTGGTTGCAGCGACCGCTGTCCACCTTTGGTTTTTAGAAGGAGTATGTGCCTAGCATGTGCCTTACTTGCCTTAAGGATAATCTGCCTCTGCTAGTGAACTAGTAAACAGTGACACTTGTAACGTAATATTGTTGATCTACGAATTCTGTGGTTATGTACTATTTTATCTACGATTTTAGCTACTGAGCGTTGTTTGTTGTGCCAGCCTTGTATTTTTAATAAAGTAATAAAAAACAGGTTATAAGATATCCTGTATTTTGAATATAATTACAAACTTGAGATAGTGCCCGATCACAAAAAAATTAATTAGAAATCTGTGACAAAAAAGATAAGACAAAACGAAACACTCATATACAGGTAGAGAAGATAAAAAATGAAAAAAGATGTGACTCGTTCAAGAGTAAATCATCCTGTATCCTGTGTGTACTAATAATAAAAATGTATTCAATAAAAAATAGTTACATTGATACAAAGAAATTAGTTTAGGTCACTGAAATAGTTTTTATTACTAGGTAAGTACTTGTATTGTGACCAGAAAACATGCACAAACCAGTTTTTTGTCAAATCCAGTAAATTATCAAATCCGGTAATCAGACAAATCCAGTAAATTGTCCAGTTCTATAATAAATTATTAAGTGGTACCGTAATATTTCTGAAATGGATACTTTTAATTATGATTTAATATATTGCTAAAGAATCGTTTGTCTATTTCCATAATCCATTTTTTAATTCGCTTTTTAAATAAATTGTAACTTTTTAAACTTTTTATTTCATCAGACAACAGTACGTAAATTCTTGATGCAAAATAATTAGCATTTTTTGCCAATAGTTTTCCCATTATGTGGGAAAACGATCCTTTTCTATCCACTAGTCTTGTAAGAATGTTCATAATGTACAAATTCAATTTTACTTTGGATTATAAACAACAATATTTTTTGAATGAAAAATTGACGTACATCTTTTACCTGTGCATCTATATACAGTTGACTCGAAGGATAAAAAAATTTTCTTTGAAAGATTATTCTTAAAAACCATTTTTGTAAAATATTAACTTTATTTGGAGCAGTCTTTCACTCCAACCGACAATTCTATAAGAAATCAATGATTCCACCAGTGAGTAATATAAGACTTTTAATTCTTTAGGCTTAAGAATTTTTTGGAACATTTTGAAACTTTAGTTCTTTACGTCAGATTATGTTTGAGCGACCAGGGGTCGCGACGCAAAAGATCTGACCGTTACGTTACGTTACGCTACGTTATGTTACGTTGCTTCGTTATGTGCCTTGCTTGCGTGCTTGTGCTCTCTCCTTAGTCTCTCTCTCGTTTACGAAGCAGCGATTCATATGCTCCGGCCGGGTTTCGAACCTGGGCCGCCCGCGTGGAATGCGAGCATTCTACCACTGAACCACCGATGCATTATTAAAATTCTATGCAAAGCTGGTATTCGTAGTGCTGGTGATCTACTTGAATTTGTTCGGATAAATTTTTACTATTATTTCCATAATTTTTTTTGCGCGATTGATATTTTTTGTTCATTTAGAAGAAATTTAAATTATTTTATTCGGAATTTATTTCAATATGATCGCGCAAAAAATGGTATAAGCATCTAGAACGTTAGGGGTAATTACAACGTTTGTATGTAGATTCCTCTCGTGAAATTGGACAAAATGATATGAGGATTTAGGGGTCTAACACATTTACTTTTCGAAATACAGGGTGTTGAAATTTCGATAACTTTAAAATGGATGGATAAATTGATTTGACATTTGGCAGGTTGTTTTTAAATGTAAAACGGCATATTTTGATGAGAATAGTGTTTTGTGCAACTAGTGTGGATATGATGACCATATCGCACGAGGACGAAGTTTAAGCACGACGCCGTAGGCGGAGTGCTCAATCGTTCAAGTGCGATATGGACAATCCACACGAGTCGAGCAGCATATTTTTTCTACGACCCACTTAAGGAAAAATCTAGAAAATAAAAATTTCTATAAACTGTAATATAACTTCAAATTGAAAATTTAACAATTCAATTTTATGTTTCCATAATTTTTTTGTGGTAAACGTACAGTTCTTGAATGTCCAATTTGTATAATGCTACGATTTCCCTTTTTAAATATACGATGCTGTTATAAGTAGATGTTGCCAGTCGGACTCCCTCATGAAGGGTACCGTACCATTATCTATAATAATGAATATTCTGCTAAATATTTCAAACGTCTACCTGTTGTTATTAATATCAAGCAGAATAATTACTTAAAAATAAAATTAACAATTAAAAAAAAAACTTCTCCACGGGGAATTTTGCTTACTACTCGACCACCGAGGAATATGCAAATTGTTTATCTATAACGTCAGATGTATTACGTAATTTTTGCTTAAAAGGAACTAAAGTTCCTACCGTGTGTCCCGCGACACGTTCTACCTTTCTTTAAATAATTTTAGAAGATGGTCTCTAATTTTTTTTACTATATTCATGACATTGTAGATCCCACCTTACCTCATCGCATTATTGCAGCGGACAATATTTCATTAGCAGAGATTTGTTGTTCCGGAGGTTCCGGAAAGTTAGTACAAGGAGCAATAATGGATTAACGACGCAACTACCTTTTTCCACTACAGTGGTGGCATTTTTCCACCAAAAAAAATAGGATTTTTTAAAAAAATTTCCTGTAGTTATCTCGTTTTTGGGAAAATTGCAGTAACGTCAATATTGTTCTGGATCGGCG
>CAJUYI010007325.1:0-12288 GCA_910591695.1 Galerucella pusilla
ATGTTTCTAAGAAAACTAAAATTTATGTACCTCTATCACTTTTTTTTTTTAAATTAGTACATCCCGTTACCTCTGACCTAAATCGTATATTCTTTAGCATAGCTGCAACTCATTCGTTCAATACAAAATGTACCTTACGGTATACCCTCTTAAAATATATTTTGGTACGTCTATGACATCTACTTAAATGAATGATTTATTACTCCTTGTCCTTTCTATATAGACTATAGTACTAGCCCCTATATAACACGTTGTATGTTCAAGGCTAAAAGGGCTTGTCTAGTAGAGTAGCATAGAGTAGCGAGTATTGGGCTGCATATGTGACACACAACTTCGTGGCGTTTGGAAACAATATTTTTTTGTGTGTGAGAAATTTGAGGAAATCAACTTTATTTGATTTGCATAATTCACGCATTTGCCTTTAAATGGACAAACTGTAAATATTTCAGAACACAACTATGTGGCTTAAAGGAAATCACTTGCAAAAGTAGCACTATAATTTTAAATTTGTTTCCACCTCGCTCCAAAGAAGGATATTCTAAGTATCCAATAACTATCATAAGCTCTTACACGACGTAGTAATTATTGGGGATTTCATGTGCATGTGTGTATTTAGTAGCAATTTTCCAAACCGCTGTCATCACCGAAATACTTGGTAATAAACGAGCAACAAAGTGCTTACTCGCATTGACCTCAAGAAATATTTTACCTCAAGAAATATTTTTCAACACAATTATAAAGCCGGAGCTTAACCAAGATGGTCACAGCCGGCATGTTTTTGATAAAGGAAAAATGTCGGTAAAGAACAAAAGACACTCCTTTGGCTACGCTGGTAGCAGACATTCTGACACACTTTTATTCACAGTAGTTCTTAAAAAAAAATTTCTCAACGAAATTTTGAAAGAGGCTTCTGATGATATTTTGACCAGGCACTAGACCATAATCATTTCTTTTTAATTCTTGTAAAAGTTCACTTCCGGCAACATTCGCAGCAGCCACAGTCTACACCAACAGTGCCGTGCCGTGTATGGCTTAAATCGACTATCGCAAAAATTATAGTTTGTACACACTGATTGATTTTACTTTTGTGATTGATATTCATAGCAAATTTAAATAGAAACCATTTTTTTTTAAATTATTTTTAACAATCTAAAGGATTAATCAGCATTTTTGCTTTAACCTAAGTTCCTAAAAAGTTTGTAATCTAGATGTCACCTGTGGTCCATCCTAGTTTTTAACGTAAGCTCACTTCTTTGTTGTGGCTACACAGCACAGCACTGACTCTGCTTTACACTTAACACTTACACAAGCTCAAACGGTTTAGTTCTTTTGAGCCTTCGCATCTGTGGTTGATTGTCTAGAAGTTGGAGCACTTCAAGGTTGGGATGTTTATGGAGCCTCTCTTCATGTCTCCTGGCGACTTTCTTGATTTCATCCGGGATAGATTCGACTTGGAGGTCTCTATGAAGATCGTTGTTCCGAATATACCAAGGAGCATCTGCAATATTCCTTAATATTCGGTTTTGGAACGTTTCTAGGCATTTATAATTGCTTTTTTTGGTACAACCCCATAGTTGCAAGCCATAAGTCCACATCGGTTTCAGAACCTGTTTGTAAATTAATAATTTGTTCTGAGTGGAAAGCTGCGAGTACCTACCTATCGACCAATACCTATTTTTATATTTTATCTTCAACTGTTCCATTTTTTTCTTAACATATTCCTTCCACTTCAGTTTGATGTCAAGATTTAAACCGAGATATTTAGCTGTTTTTTTATTAGGAACAATACTGTTATTTAGGTTGATTGGAAGGTAAGTTATTCTTTTGTTGGTAAAGTTTATATGGACTGATTTGTCTTCATTAAATTTTATACGCCATTTTTTAGACCAGTGTTCTATATCATTGACTGCATTTTGTAGATTGGCCGTTGTTTCTTCTTTAGTTACTCCTACTGCTAAAACTCCTGTGTCATCAGCAAATGTGGCTAATATTATGTTTTCTCTATCCGGAATGTCAGATGTATACAAAAGATATAGTACCGGCCCAAGAACACTACCTTGTGGGACCCCTGCGTTTATTGGTTCCAGCTCAGAGTACTCATTTTCCATTTTAACTCTAAATGTTCGCTGGTATAGGTATGACTGCAAAATTTCAACCAGTTGTAGAGGAAATATTTTCTTCAGCTTCATTATCAGGCCTTGGTGCCATACTTTATCGAACGCTTTAGCGATATCCAGAAATATAGCTGAGCAAATTTTATTTTCTTCCAATGATTTCTCTATTTCAGTTATTATCCGATGGATCTGATCTATAGTAGAATGTTTATCGCGAAATCCAAATTGGTGTGATGGGATAATGTTTTTTTGTACAATTCATTGGTAGATTTTCCTACTTTAGGTATCATTATTACCTCCGCAGTTTTCCATAGGATGGGAACATACCTGAGCCTAAATGATGCATTAATTAGAGTAGTAAGCTTTACTATAGCTTTCCTGGGTAATTTTTTTTAATATCTCTGATCAAGCCAAAGCCAGGAGCTTTTTTTGTATTGATGTTTTTTATTAGTTTGTGAACTTCTTTTGTAGTAACCAATGATCTGTATCTGTATCTGTAGAGTGGGGAGGGTGAGTGTGTAGGCTCACAGCACTTAGGCCACATGTGACCCATTGTACATCCTCCCGAGGAGTTGTCCTCCTAGGTCATTGTCCATCCTGTCCTTCTCAGGAAGGTGGTCAGGTCACTAGGAGACATCTCCTTTATATCGGCAGGTGTAGGCCAAGACTCACCGAACACACACTCTCTTATTGACGATAACTCCGGACACTCGCATAAGACATGCCTGACAGTTTCATCTTCCTGTTCACACATCCTGCATAGAGGTGTGTCCACTAACCCCATAGTATGGAGGTGTTTCCTTAGTTGACAGTGACCAGTCAGAAATCCTACTGTTAAACGTAGGTTTTTCCTGGTCATCGCCAAATATTTCTTCGGCGCCAGCTTTCCAGGGTCGCCCAGGGTGATCCTGGCAAGACTGCATCCTTTGATTCCATCCCATCTCTTAAGGGATTGAGCATGGGTGTAACGTTTGGCTAGTTCTGCAATTGTCGAAGTCGTTAGGCCGTAGGTGTCACTGGGTCCTAAAATTTTCAGTCCAGCGGCTTCCCTGGCTAAAGAATCAGCAATGCGATTTCCTTTACTCCTGTCGTGCCCTTTAACCCACCTCAGGATAATATTGTTATCTGCCGAGGCGTCAGCTAAATCTTGGTGGCACTCTAGTACTAGCCTCGATATAACACGTTGTCTGTTCAAGGCTAATAGGGCTTGTCTACTATCAGTGCAGATTGTTATGTTTTTTCCAGAAATTCCTCTTCTGGTTAGTTCTTTTGTGGCAATTGAGATACCAGCCAGTTCTGTTTGAACCACGCTGGTATTGTTTCCCATTCCCCACTTAATCTTGAGGCTCAGTGCTCTCGAGTAAACTCCACATCCTGAGCCTTCTTTCATTTTTGAACCATCTGTATAAATGCGTATTGCATTTGCAGCGTCTGGTTCTGTGTTCTGTTTTATTTGAATTTTGTAGGGTTTGTTAAACAAAAACCTGGGTTCAATTGCATCGTTGGCTGCCTGCAGCAGAGGTAGCGCAGTGAGCGCTTCCTGCCATAGGCTCAACCTCAATTGGCCCACTCCTACTTCGGGGTTTACACCAGCCGTGCGCAATCGTACCATGGCCATTAACGCAACCTCCTTGACGTACAGGTCCAGAGGGGTCAGACCAGTAATTAGTAACCAATGATATAAATAGAAATAGAAACCATGAGGCGATCATAAATAGCAAACTTGCTTCCACGACATACTGTCAATTGTGAGTTTTAAAATTGACACTCTGTATATCGTTGTTAACGTTGAGGTTGCCTTTCTGTGTCATTTAAAAGCTTCTATGCTAGTATAATTACGAGATTGATAACTGTACCTACATTCTGAATATTTAAATAATATTTACATAGTATTTTCAGTGTTCATGTAGAAAAATGTTATACAAATACATAATTGAAAGTTGTGATTGTGTCAAGCAATCATTTTATTAAAAAAAAAGCACTTCATTTTGCAGGTACTCACTGCTTATACTAACTGTTAAGTTGTTTATATTAAACTTAGAAACGCATTGATAATTTTGTATTGCACTATAGGAACATTTTGAAGTTTTATTATAGAAAATTTCATCACACAATTAACCATAGATAAATAATGACAATTGTTACAGGAAACTGTAATTAAGCAAATAGATATTTGAAAAGTCCTCGTACATTTCAACACTTAAATTGCAAAAACAATTAATTCATAGAAAGTATCGAAATCTTTGTTAATTACCATAACCCAAAAAAAAAAGATAATCAACAGCAAACTATTTATTTATAAGAATATTTTCCAAGAAAAGGTATCAATTACCAATAATAGTTGATAGCCCCTTGTTGACCTTTTCAGATTAAAAACTGGCAATACAAAAGAACGAGCATAATTTGTGAAAAAATAAATAAAAATATACGGATTTCGTATTTACTTCGCAAAACAAACTATATTGATTGGTATTTTGTAACCAATAGTGATTATGAAAAATAGTACGAGCCATGGAAATATTATGTATTGTCTAAATCAATTATTGACATTTTTATGACTTAAAGTGTTCCTTTCCTTACTCAGCCACTTCTTCCTAAAGCAAAACATCTACATCTTTTTGTGCTGTAGTTTTAATTTTGTTTGTTCCATTTTGTTCAGTGTGCATGTAAAAATGAAAAAAGTTATAAGTTATAAGTCCGCTATTATTTCCCCTTTTTGTATCAGCCATAGAGTCCTTTTTAAGGGACAACTGTGATGTGGGTCTAAAAGTCTAAATATACAAAGTTACAATAAGAAAATATAGTCCTAGTGATGCCAATATGTTTACAAATCAAGCATATATTATCGTTTTGCTTATAGTGTCCCAAACTGTATCCATAACTTAATTTATTTATTAATGAAACATAAACATTGTCTTCATCCAATGTGGATATAAAAAAATTGATAAAAATTAATATCATAAATTACCTAATGAAATTGCATAGTCTTGACCACCTAATTAAGAGTATATTGATTTTCGATTCGACCTTGGTAAACATAAGTGTAATACAAAAATAAATCAAACTTCTTCAAAATATTATTCTTACAAAATATAAACAAATCCATCTTAAAACCCGTACCCTATCAGAATCAGTCTGAAATAACGTGTTAAGATTGTTTAAAATTTGTTAATTATTTTAAATAAATATCTATCCAATTAAAAGGAAAAAACAAATTTTGTGGAAAACATCATACTATCCACGTGTAAAAGAAAATTGGTAAAAAATTGATGATAATATAAGGTTTAATGGATGAAGGAACGTCATTTATTGATTACTATTCTAAATTTAAAACTTTTCACTAATTTTACATGCTATAATAATCTTCTTTGTTTTTTACTCATCTTTAAAATACACAAAAAATTGAAAATAGATTCTGCTGACAGAAGCGAATACACAAATAAATGCATCCCCAATAAAAATGCTATCGTGCGCCTATGACCGGCACCACTCGATCTTAATATTAGTGAAATATTGCTCAAGCGAATTTTTATTTTACCATTAGGAAGAGCATATCATTTTGGGGCTCTGTGCAAAAAATTAGACGTCAGCGAGACTCTTAAGTCGCCTAAAAAAATTATAAACATCAAACAGCGCTCCTCTCCGAATTTCAGGCGTGACGTCATCGCATATGAAATCTCTCCAGAGAGCGGATACCGCGCCATTCGTTTTCCATTAGATGACTACTTAGCTAGTAACAGTATTTTGCTTGCTTACCTATATGCTTATTATTATACTTATTATACGTTTTATCAAACTCTAAACAGTGTTGTCTTTGTGAAATAAGAACGCTTAGAAATAATTTAAACTATTCGACACAATGGACCAGAACCAGAGTAAAAAAAAACTATAAATAAAAAAAAATATAAAAGTACTACGATTAAAACATCTATTTTTATTAATAAGGATGCAAAAAAACGTAAGCAATGGCAGAAAAGCATAAAAAGACTCAAAGCATCCACTGATACGTCATCATACTTTGTTTATGTATTTTTAGGATTTCATTTTTCTTCAATCAGTTATTTTTTTTTTTTTTTTTTATTCTGTTATTTAACGTCGGTCTATTTCTGCGACTGTGGCTAATCACCGACGCCGGGAGCACTCTACCCCTAACCGGAAATTTTGGCGAACCCACTAGTGTTCCAACCAGTGGTAGCGTTCTTTAACGAGCCCAACATCCATGGACTCGGGACCTCGGTTTTACGTCTCCTCCGAAAGACGGCATATCTACATTATACCTCGTGCTCATTGGTATAATGCCTGCGAGCTGTGATATGCTAGTCCGCTGCAGGCTGTACGGGCCCCATACGATGGTTTTCCCTGGCATGGTCGTCACCCATCCAAGTACTAACCATGTCCGACCTTGCTTGACTGTAATTATCGCATCGAACGCGTTCCACTACAGTGCTGGGTCGTCGCCCCAATCAGTTATTAAAAACCACACGCTTGTATTAATCTAATTTTTTTTAAATACGTAGATAATATTGTTCTTATAGCTTGTGGTGTTATTAATGTTCAAAATTATTTAATTAAATGATGTGTCAGTTCTTCACAAATCAAATTTTATTAAATACTGCTTTTTTCCAAAAAACAGGTCTTTTTCAGTAGATCATCAACAACACTGGCGTATATTATATGTTTCAAAAGAAATTATTTGATTTGATTTGACAAATATCGCTTTTTTACCAGTGAGGTGCATGTGTATTTGAATCTGATGTAAACATTTGGAAATAATATTACCTGCTTCATCAAACTAAGTTTTTCTTGTTCTTTTCAACATTGGCGATTTAATTTCCACTACACATTCATCATAAATAGCATTTGGAGAAGCTTCTTTAATTGGGCAGTCTGCAGTTAAAAAAATTGCAATTTTTCACTGAGTAACCTATAGCGTTATCTCCGTAACTTTGTCCACCAGACCAGGAATAAAATAAAACATCTGGAATCACCCTGTATATCATTTGAGAGAGCATGTATTTATGAAAATTTTTGACATTTCCAATCATTATGGCCGGAAAACAGCCAAAAACGATGTGTCACATAGTATAAAATTACAATTTACTAAAAGTGTGTTTTTGATTAAAAAACTCCATAATCATTAGCAAGTCCACTTCTGGAAGATTTAATGAGTCTGCTTTCTTAAAATTAGGTCCACATATTTTATTTCATTCACACAAAATTTTGTAAGTGATTCAAAATAAATAAATTCTGCACGAGGCACGTTACAGTCAGAAGCGTAATGTTTGTGCACATTAACTTTCATATGCGGTGACGTCACAGTCATAGTCATAGTCTTCGCCCCGCTCTCGGTATGCTTGTTTAATTGGTTGTATTAGGAGAACGACATATTCTATTGACATGAAATTTTCAGAATCATATTTTTATCCTTAGTACTTTGTTTTGCGGCAGTTAAAAATGATTTAAAAATTTTAGTAAACGAGCGTATTGGGTGAGCCCAAAATCTTCTCCGATTCCACAAAGCAACAAATTTAAAAGTTAACCTCATACGCTTCATTTAGGAACGTAAAATCAAATATGGCAAAGTAATAAATATTTTAATGGCTCAAACCGCATAGGTCGAACAATAAAATTATTATGTACCTACCTAAGTGAAGAACAAGCAATCATTTATTTTACTACATCTACATTCTATCTATTCTATCGGTACAAGTGCAGGTACAGTTAAATGAGTATTCTAACATAAATCAAATGTCACCAATTAATGTTATTAACTTTCAAAGTTCATCAGCAAACTTTTTAAGAAACGGCTATTCTTACACAATGTATCAAAAAGGAATATTTTTAAATTAATCGAATTGCATTTAACATATTACATTGATTTATACTGTTCATGTAGGAAGTAGATTATATTGCTAGTAAAGAATCTCGTGAACGTCACGTGGATAACCTCGATCAATTTTACATAAAAATTGGGGTCAAATAATTTAAATCTGATTATATGAGAAGATTAATATAAATCATATCTTGAAAGTCATACATGTCAAAGTAGGTATTAGGAAGGTTATTATGGTAGCGATAGAAGAAAGTTCCAATAGTCCAGTAACTCAGTAAGTAAGGGAAAATAGAACAAGACGAAGAAAACAACGCAAATATTGTTAACGACGAAGAAAATGTACTTGACTTAAGTGAATGGTACTGAGAGTTTCCAGAACGATGTAAAATTTTAGTGTATTCTCTATACTATTTTTATATATTTCTTGTAATAAATGCAATATTTCAAAGACCTTATTGAAACGAAGTTCCTTATCGCGCGTTGTGAAAGGAGGCTAGACGGATAAAATGCTTACGAAAAGTTGGGACACGACACTTTTTGATATAGGAAGCTATTGTAAGCTGTGCGGCGTCGCATGTTTCTCTGTCTGTATCTTTCTCTCTTATAGCGTTGATTGCTCAATCAACGCTTATAGAAAGCAAGCCAGATATTTTCATTTCTATTTCGCATTGAACAGTGTGGTGTCGCGACGATTATTTTTGTTGAGTGTATTCAGGTTTTTTGTAAAGAGATTATATACAGATAATAATAATAAATGCTTTTTTGTATTTTTAGCAAGTACGCACTATAACCTCTCTTTATTATTGTGCTAACCAAGTCATACGCATTATAATCTCCACATTTTGTGTGTTTAGCAAGTGTACGCGTCATAATTTTAATAAATTCAAAAACAAATTATATTTTAATATTACAATTTCAGAACGTATGTATTTAGCAAGCCGTGCGTGTTCTAGCCCTGGGGTTCTCAAACTGTGGGTCGCGACCCCTAGGGGAGTCGCGTGATGTGTCCAGGGGGGTCGCGGGATGAGGAGGAAAAAAACAAATCAGTCATAGCTGTAGTTTTTATTAATAACAAAATTTATAGGCTACACAAATTTGTAATACACATACAAGTTGAAAAATGCCTAATACTATTTAATGGGAAACATGAGCTTGTTTGGAATTAACCAATTTTTTTATGTCCGGATTGAGTTTTGTTATACACAAAAGAATGTCATTCTCCAGGGTCAAACGATTTCTTGATTTTGTTTTGATATTCACCATTATGGAGAAATCTTGTTCACAGTTATAAGACGTAGAAAATGGCATCAAAGTCTGTAATGCTTTTGTGGACAGTTCTGGGTATTCATTTTTAATACCTATCCAAAATTTGTCGATACAAGCACTGTTAAAAGTGAGTTTTGCTGACTGATCACTTGAAATTTCGATCAGTTGATCATGTTGACGAGCAGTTAGCTCAGCTTTTGTTACGACTTGATCACAATACAATTTTTGTCAGTGTATAAATAATAAATAATTACAGAATAAATAAAGATTATAAATAAATAATGAACAGACTTTATTTTACCTTAAACGGCTCGACAGAGGGTTGCAGTAATTTTCTGCACATTGATTTTCAGCATTATTATAAAACAATTCAAGTGACAACAATTTGTATTTATTTTTACTAGTTAATAGTATTTTTTGAATAAAACTTAGCCAATAGTGTTTTTTTTTCATTTTTGTTTATATTTAAAAATAGGGGGGTCGCCGAAATACTAAGTCTAAAAAGGGGGTCGCAGTGTCAAAAAGTTTGAGAACCCCTGAACTGAATAAATTAGATATCCTGTCCTGAGACAGCTGTTTCGACCTCTTAGGTCTCATCAGTCAGGCTTTCAGTTTTATATATGTATATATACATATAAATGTTTCGGTGTGTGTATGTATATGTACAATTCCTTCACTAATTAATCGAAAGGAACTTCGTTCCATCCGGGTGTCCCTTGACACCTCTCAAGTTTTTTTTCCCAAAAATCCCCATGAAGATTGCTGCGAAAAATTGGACTATAACGATGACTATTCTGGAGATTTTGCCTAGATATTTCGCAACAAGGAGAATCAGATTTTTGCAGTTAAAGGTGAGTTGGGGTAAGTATATCCAAAATTTTTATTAGTTGAAATTCAAATTTGTCTATCTGCTAAACCTGAAAGGATCAATCAGTATTTCCCATGTGCGTTTTTTGAAGGTTTACTTATGGGGTTTATTAGATAAAATTAATTAAAAATAGATCACATTAGAATTATAAATCAATGAATGTAATTCTGATCTTAAGTCACACTTTTCCACCAGTTTGGAGCAAATGTCTTTTACAGCTAATATGATTGTAATAATTCGTAGAAAACTATGTGAGAAAGTGAGAATAAGTAAAAAAGTAGGTCTCCACACAAATATCAAATTTTTAAAATAAAAATTTTTACGTGGTGGAGTATAGGTTATGAACAAAACCGCCACAAAATTTCTATCAACTCGTTTGTGCACTGACTCTACGGTTACGTAATGAGTTTATTCTTTAATGATTTTGATTGTTATGTTCACACATGGTTCACACCTGCCCCAAATTCAAACTTACTCCACTCTACTATATTTTTTGACAAGCACTATAGTCTGTTTCTTATTGTCTGTCAGCACGCGAAAAGGTCACAGATGCTAGTCAGGTAGTAAACCATAAGCGTCACCGTCCATCTAAGGAATTTATATTTTACTATTTAATTTTATACCCGATCTGATATATAAAGGTAATATGTATCTAAATTCGGTTAGTTAAAACAACTTGATAATTTTCAAGAAACATTACAATAGGGTCCTACTAGGGATTGTCCTAATGACTACTTAGAAATTTTGCAGGTATATACGGTGAAACTTGGTCTCGCCCAAATTTGTATAATTTGTTTTGCTCAGAGTCGCTTACGTTCCATAAGTGTTAACTGTGTTGTGAAAAATGTCTTTAAGTTTCACCCCAGTAAAGTGTAAGAGCGTGCTTAGCTTACAAACGAAGACTGTAGTGTTAAATGTGCATGATGCTGTTCTACATCAAATGCCGGCTGCTACTGTTAGAAATATAGTTTCGACATGTTCCAATATGACAGGAGTTAGTGAATCTACTATTTACAGGCTTCTAAGGGAGAGGAAAAATGGAAATATATCTCCACCTAAAAATTCAACTGGAAGAAAACCACTTGACCTTGATGAACATATGCAAAATACAATAAGACGAAAAGTACACGAATTATATTTTAAAAAAGAGACCCCAACCCTCGACATAATTCTAAGAATGGTAAAGGAGGACGAGAATTTGCCTGACATAGGGCGAAAAACTTTGTGGAAAATATTATACAAATTAAATTTTACTTGGGAGAAGCAAAGTCGCAAATCAGTGCTAATCGACAACGAGCAAATAATATGTTGGAGACGACAGTATTTACGAGATATCCGAAAATACAGACAACTAATATCGTAATCTCCGCCACTGCCGCAATATTTATCGTTTATCTGGCATTGTTCAGTTTTATTACCATATTGTATTTTGAGCTGAAACAGGGATGTATAGATAACCAATACAGACACCTACTTGTTTTGCATTAGAATTTCAGTATTTACTTGTAAAATTCTCAGGATCACTCTGTAAGAGATAAATTTCTATTTGAATATTTAATGAGGCTACTGTGCTGTCAGACATTAAGAAATAGAGTATAACTACGTTTTTAATCAATGCTAGTAATCACGATTTTTAAAATGAAGACGACATACATTTTACACAAAATCATTAATTGATGAACTCCCCTATTCAGTACTGGGACCCTACAGGTAGACCTTAAGATTATTTTTGTTTACCATAAGTTTTGTATAAAATACACTACATAAAATAAACGTGAATATTATTTTATTAAATTGCCCCACAAATGAAAAAAATCATCTAATTATTGGAATTCTTTTATTAAACAAAATAATTCAATAAATAAATAGTTTTTTTAAAGGAAAATCACCCACCCTGTAGATCTTTTAGTGCTCTTTTTGTAGATTGTTGTAAGTTCACATCAAATACTTGTGGTTAAAAATAAAGAAAGTATCTTATAAAAAAAGTCTGCATTAGCAATAGAATTTAAAACCCTGTATGTACTTAAGCAGAACAATATTTCTCTCTCTCTCTCTCTCTCTCTCTCTCTCTCTCTCGTTCTGACCATCATTAATTATTGTAGTTTAGTTTGCAATTATTCTCCTCTGTCACTGTAGACCCAGTTTTTGACTTCTGACTTCCCGGGGATATATTTTTAGGAACACAACCCAAAAGATACCATTTCTTA
>CAJUYI010007326.1:0-12279 GCA_910591695.1 Galerucella pusilla
TTCTCATATTTTCCTTGTCGTACTTGTAAATCGTATGTTGCGAAAAGACTTTTCGCAATCTGTAGATAGCATTACATTCTGGACATATAAATTTTATATATACCAGACTTTTTAAATGGGGACATTGCTTTCTGTTTTAAAAAAAATTTTATATAGTCAAATGCACTCTTATCATGCGGGTCATACGATTCAACAAAGACATACTCACCGTTTTTATTTTCTTGTATTGCCACAGATTATAAAGAGAACAGATACGAAAGCTTGACAGAGAACAGTAAAAAGAGAGAGAACTGGGTGGACATACCCATTTAAATGCCCATCGTCTTATGTCGACTACGTTCGGGCTGCTTCGCGAAATTTGTCAACAGGGTTGTCAATTTGCATGTTTCCTTCAATTTACGATCATAGGTCAAATATTTCGTAAGCATTTTTTTTAAGTGAGATAGTTCTACAGATACAAATATTCGATAATTACTTGTTTTAAATCAATTTTATTAACATTAGAAGAATTATACAATTAAAAAGATAATAGTGTATAAAAATCATACCATAATAGTATATTATTGAACGAGCAATTTATGATAGCCATAATTCACGATGGGTGACGTTTGCGTCACGAGCCGCAGGCGAGGGGCGCAAGTCTCCCAAGTGAATTATGGCCAAAAATTGCGAGTAGAATACTATACTTTGTCCACGACACTTAATTTATTTATTAATAAATAAAAGTCATTACTAACCTCAAAATGTTGTGGCAGCTACTTCAAATAATTTGACATATATAGAGATGGGCGATACTGTAGAAAGTATCAATACAACGTACCGTTATAAATATATTGTTTTAAAATACTTAATATTAGAAAATATCGTTATGAAAAGTATCAATACTAAAAATTACAATATTTTATAGATACGATATATGTCAGAAACAAATTTCCTGAACAAAATACACAGATTTAATAGTTTATTTCATATTGTACACCCATCTCTAGTCGTGAATTATGAACCATAAAGCTGCATTTACATTCAATTCCAAGTCAAATTTGTTTTGAAATTGGCGTGTTTGTCATATGGGGGCAGCACAGTATCATTTACATTGGAAAAAATTCGAAGCTGACTTCAAAGTGCACTTCGAAGTGGGACAAACAGTTTGCTGATGGCAAATAAAAATTTAAGAAATGTCTAATTTTGAGGTTAAGCTGCAGGTCATCAGGTCATGTCATTATTTGTTTATTGCCGTTTTTTTCCAAGAAGCACTACTTTCTTATTAGTATCCATTTCGTTTAATAACACAGGTAGGTAAATAACATACAAATTTTAATTACTGGACAAATATAAACCACGGACATAACCTATAAATTTCTTCAATGAAAATGATAAATTATCAAATGTTAAACTGGGCTTGGACTTCGAAGTGAATGTAAATGCAGCTTAATACACTACAGTGTATTATGAACCATAATTCACGACAGTTGATATATGGGTAGCATAATATACCTTTAGTTAGGAGGTAAAATATTGACTTATTATTAGGTGGTCGTGGACAAATATATATACTTTTTTTCACAAACCATATCATTGTAAACCATGCACAATAACGGTGACGGCTTGGCTCAAAACGTCAAAAGATGCTCAAAATCACTTGTAATATTCTGTGCTCAAAATTCATAACGCCATTTTTGTTTGCTTCATTGTTTGAAGGTGTTCAATCGGCGATATTAATAAATTGTGTTATTTGACTAATCGATTGTGCGTTGTGGTAATATTAGCTATAAAAATATAGTGGTATAGATTATTATTCTTATAAAATGAATAAACATCACGGCGGAATGTATTGTTCATACAGAGACTGTCCAAATAAATTTTATTCGGAAAGAAAAATAAAATTCTTTCGATTTCCAAGGGATGAGAGTATAATATCCCGGTCTATGATAAAAGAAATTTTAAAGTTTTTGATATCAACTTTGGTGCTACAAATTATTATCAAAATGCATAGGTGTATATTGTATTCCCTTTGATAATAAATAAATTAAGAATTACTTGTACTTTGAAATTTGGTTGATTTTTGTAATTATTCGTTTTTATTATTGTATTTATTAATGTATTTATTAATTAATAGGCGCAGTTTTAAAGATTTAGTGGAAACTTCCAAAAAAACTAGATCCGACACTAGAAATTGTTATTGTCCCCGGGTCAACAGTGCAATTTGGTAAGAAATTCAGAAAATATTTTAAACTGGCAACATCGCGGCCATGCCGAGTTAAAGGTCCAAGGTCATTGACGACGGAGCTGAAAATCGTATGTTTTACCGGGATTCGTATCTGTTCTCTTTATTATCTGTGGTATTGCGTTTAATCATACCTTCCAAATAAAATCCGTAAGATGAATAAGACAGACTTATGCAATTTTGACGGGAGAAAAAAGGATATGTATTTAGTTTTCAGCGGTTCTAAAAAGGATTTAACCAGCGAAGTTTTTATTTAAATGTCAGTTATATCACTTTGACAATTCAAAGTGATAATATGAATAATAAAAAGCAATTTTCGGGTTTTTTGCATCCTCAAGCAAAAAAAATGGTACTTAATCTGATAGATTATTTCGAGAATGAATGAAAAAGTGGAAATTCGTCAACCAGTGTGCAGGAAACATCAACCATCATTATTTTCTCCGGGTACCTATATTTGTAATCTCACATGTTGGTAACCTCTGTGTCTTCTGATTTAATACATATATGGATAGTGACCGTTGAACCCGCACGATAAGAGCGTTTTTGACAATATCAATGTTGAAATAACTATTGATCAATATATTTTTATAGTTTTGAAATTATTTGGAAACAGTTAGTTTCATTTAAAAAAGTAATATGAGTAGATTCCACCAAGTAAGGGGTCCAAAAAGTAAATTCGACAACCCTCTTATTATTTTTAACCTACTTTCCATGTTACCACTTTCAATGAAACACCCTGTACATATTTTTCTAAATAAAAAATATATCGAAAATAAAGAAATGTTAAAAATTATGTATTACTGAGATAAACTTCTACCCCGAGGAAAATTTTTGTGTGTACACTATTCAACTTCTCTCTTCAGAGAGAAAAAAAAAGCGATCTTCGTTATCCTTAATAACAACGCGTGTACACATCCCAGAGAGAAAGAGTGTAGAAACCTTCACAAGATCCTCATCTCAGTAATGTAGTCAGTGGTAGTCCTGGATCTGAGGTATTGATTGAGCTTGGGCGATGTCCATTCTGGCAACCGCCGCCACCGTAGCTCTCTCGGCCGCCCCCCCGAACCGTCCCCTTTTCTCCTCCGGTCGCCCTTCGGCCGTCCCCAGCATCTCTAAATTATGCGTGAGCTGAGTATATGCGTGGCAGCGCGTCAATCCTGCCGTCGAGAGAGGCGGCGGGCTAGGGGACGGAACACTTTCCGCTATGTCTTGGACGTAGCGAAAGCCTGCAGGACTTTGATGTAGACGCCTTCTCACTCTTAAACGTTGACCCTCTCTTTTTATCTTGGTGACAGAGATGGAATCCTTGTTTTGAGTGGTTACTTTAAAATTTTAAATTCAATATACCTACCTATCGATATCTTCAGGAGGATGACGACTCTGGATAATTTTCTATGAGAATTAAAACGTTTTTTTTTTAAATACTTTTATTTTTCAGCTGAAAGAACGACCACAACAATATTTCAGATTATTTTGAAGCATCCTGTATAGTATCTATTGTAAAAGTATTAAAACTTACACTCTGTATAACCTAAAAATTATTTGGCTAGCCCTGTATGTTGTAAACGATAATATGTAAAATGAGAGTCTATAAATGTATACTTTTTTGTAACTTGCCTGGAAATTCATGAATCTATTTATTACTTATTTTTAAAAATGAACAATGAAAGTGTGCCTTTAAAACTTTTCGTTTATAGCGGGGCTTTTTGTTTTGATATACAGGGTGTTTTCAAATGACACTTACGACGTTTGCATGTACATTCCTCTCGTAAAATTGGACAAAATGATACAAGGATTAAGGGGTCCAGCACATTTACTTTTCGAAATACAGGGTGTTGGTTTTAAAAAATTAAATGTCTTAATTCGATAACTTTAAAATGGATGAATAAATTGATTTGACATTCGGCAGGTTCTTTTTAAATGTAAAAGGGCGTATTTTGATGGAAAAATATTTTTTAATGTTTGATCCAGTGGTGTAGATTTGGAAGAAAATGTCACTTTTCCCCTCCCATTTTTCACGCCACTGACATTTGAATCAATTTTTATTCAATTTTGTATTCCTCAATGGTTTTCACGTGAAAAACGAATAAGATATTAATGATTTCATGGAGTCTGCAAAATAACTTTTTAATGATTGATTCAAAAAAAAAATTTCCTTGTATTTTCTTCAATAGCTACAAAGTGCTTATGGTTGGAATACGAGTATGTAACTGGAACTAATTTATGAAACAGCAATGCATCTAAAACATTCGGAGAAGATTGTTCAAAATATTTGTCCAACCGAGAAAAAGATTTATTTGTGCCAATCAAAATCTTATTTTGTCAAATAAATATGGTTTTCCATAAAGCCTAACTAATATTTAATTTGTCGTTAAGAAAGGATTTGTTTCAAGTTCGGAAAGTGATATTGTTGATGAATAAAAACATATTCATTGTCATCAATAAAATGAGTTATCTATCGAAAATTACATTTATTCTTATATATAAAAATTAATGGTCTCTATTTATGAATAAAACTGTTTAGTAGAAAAGCAGGAAAGGAATAAAAAACTTGCTGCTGAATATTTTGATCTATTAAAAAAACACCATACATTTTTAAAATAGATACCATACATTTATAAAATGGAAACCATACACTGTTAAAATTAAACATACCCACATAATCGAAAACATAACCAACAATGGTATCCACAAGATAGCCTTGTCTATCCTTAAGTGTGCTCAAAAATGCTTTCCCCATGGTAGTTTTTTGGAGTTCTTGGAGTATATCTGACAGGTTTAATTGAGAAATGTGTATGTTTGATGTACATTTCGCTTGTTTATTACTTCTATCTACTTGAATATAATTGTCATTTATTTCCTTATCTTCAAAGATATCTCACAATTCTTGTAATCACCATGAGTTTAACAATTCGTTCATTCTATTATTAAACTTTTTTTTGTCCAGAGACATTTAAATACATACTTCATAAAAACAAAATAATCAGTAAAATTGCAGAAACTGATCTAATTTCACATGCAGACTGACGCCAAACGTATACAGGTGGTGAACGTTACTGAACAATAGGGAAGGGTGGGGTGAGAATTCTTTGTTTCAAATGCCACATAATTTGTTGGCTAATGTGATTTCTTACTGGAAATATGTGATTTGTGGCAAATAAGTATTTTTCTCGTAACAATAAATGTACAATTATACTGAAATACTTATTTTTTCAGTATAAAGTAGATCTTATTTGAGGCTAATAATCTATAGGCTCATTTAAAAAATGTAAATTTCTGTCAAAACTTTCAAATGATTCACTATGAATATTTAATTTGTTGTTTTAAAGTGATGGACTATTATTCAAGATGTTAGGTTTTTTCTGGGTAATAAAAACAATTTTTACCCAAATAGCATCGTAATATTTTATAACAAAATATTATATTGTGCTTTGTAAACTTTTATAGTTTCTGAAGAACAATTGTATGAAGGTGTGCATATAGAAGAACAAATTTTTTTACATTAAAGAAATTGCACTCGAATAAATCATTTTTTTATTAAAAAATTTCCCAATATTTTCACGTTAATATGGGTTCTTAATAATAAATAAGTTTTAACAAATATTTTCAACAATCTTTTCTGAATATTTTAGATGCATTGCTGTTTCATAAACTAGTTCCTGTTACTTAGTCCAACCATAAGTACTTGGTAGTAATTTAAAAAATACAAGAAATTTTTTTTGTCAAAATTAATTATTAAAAAGTGATCTTGCAGACTCCATGAAATCATTAAATATCTTGAAAACTACAAATTTTTTGATATGTAAAGGTTATTCGTTTTTCACGTGAAAACCATTGAGGAATACAAAATTGAATGAAGATTGGTTCAAAATTCAGTGGCGTAAAAAATGGGAGGGGCAAGGTGACATATTCTTAAAAATGTACACCACTGGATCAAAAATTGAGAAATCTTTTTCCATCAAAATATGCCCTTTTACATTAAAAAACAACCTGCAGAATGTGAAATTATTTTGAAGTTATCGAATTAAAACATTAAATTTTTCAAAACTTCAGCACCCTGTATTTCGAAAAGTAAATGTGCTGGACCCCTTAATCCTTGTTGTAAAATTTTTTTATCATAAGATTGGATTGAAAAACCCTTTGTTTTGATAATTGGCGAAACGTCTCATACAATATACAGAGTATCCCAAACTAGACAGTCGACAACTGTTTGGGTGCATCCAGTAGTTACGTGAGGTTTACAGGGGGGGGTTCAGTCGAATCTCATCAAATCTCTTTTTTGGGGGGTGAGGGGGGGGGAAATATCACGTAATGTGTTTCTATCAGAAAACGATGTAAAATTACGTCAAAGTTCAGTTGAATTTAAATAAAAAACGTGTCTTGAATAATATCTGACACAAGATTATAGTAATATTTCCTGAGGGTTTAGGACTAAATATCCTGTCCAAAAATATCCTGCCAAAAAAAACCCATCCCGTAATATCCCCTACCAAAAATAACCCCTCCAAAAATATCTCTTCGAATTTCACCTTAGAAAGTATGGATGGGAGGGAGTAATGCATTGTAATGCGTTCAAGAAGGGGAAGGGAATATAATAATTGGATTCACCCTTCTTAAACCAAGTAATAGACTTGTATCTTGGCTCAGATATATTTTAAGTTAAGGATATTCTTAAACAGGATTTTATTGGCTGGGGATATTTTTGGACGGGGTTTTTTTGGCCGGACATTTTTGGCAGGATATTTTTGGACAGGATATTTAGTCGTGCTACCTTTCCTGATACCAGTCATTGCTAGTCTTAAATAAAAGAATTTGAGCATTTTTTTAAATAAATCCCACGCATCTACACCCAAAACACAAATATTGAAAAAGCTCATGTAAGATTAGGGGGGTTCTAGAAAATTCTTACTATATCTCGACAAGAGGAGGGGTCAAAAAAACCTCAAAAATGCCTCACGTAATTAAAGAACGCTCCCTCATATGTTTTTTCAAAAAACAAACTTAATTGTTCATGATTGGCAATAAAAATATGTAGTTTGATAAATTACGGAACGTACTAAAGTAAAACTGACAATATGCAGGGTGTTCCAAATTTAACAACAAAACACACATTGTATAAGATAAAAAGGCACGTTCTTTTATTCACCGGTAGATCCACCAATCGACCAATTGCGTTTTTATATTCATTGGTGGATTGCAGATTGAAGAAATGACGCGTTCATTTATTACTGTTGCATCAACCAAAATTGCAAACCACTCCACCGTTGTATCGAGTTGGTGGATAAATTTGGTGGTTAACAAAATGACAGCTTAACCTCAAAATACTAACGATTTTTTTTGAAGCGGTCAAGAAATAAGGCTATCCAGAACACGTGACCATCTGACATACAAAATGGCCATTGGTAGACACACAAAAGATCATTTACCTGCGTTTTGCATAGGTGCATAGTAGTGTTAATAGTTTTTTTCTATACATACGTGTTTAAAGTTTAAATAATGGCTTGTTCCAATAAAAGTGATGTATCTATTGACGTTAGAGAGTGACTGTAAAGAAATTGCCATAAGATACAAGGAAAAGATAAGAGTTATTCAGGATATTGATCCTTACACAATACAATAACCCTGCTCCTATTGAAGAAACTCAAGAAGTGGACTTTCCACCAGTGACTTATTTCCACATAGTGTCGTATTTTGTCCTGACACACAGCTTTTACACCAATGAACAAATGAAAGCTTATAAGAGTTTGTCAGCATACAAATATTTTCAAGTTGGATTTGTCCAAAATTGCAGAGCTCGAAAAATTTTTACCTTTCAAAAAATGTTTCTCACACACTCTGCTGTACTGCAGTTTAGTTTCTGTGAAATATTTTCTTTTGATCGCTTGTATCCACCTTTTTCTTCTGATCTTTGATAGTTCATTCCATTCAGGTTTGTGTGGATAGTGTAATTCACTAGGTATTCGATAAAATCTAACAGTATCACGATCTCCTCGACTTCCACAATTAACCACACAACAAGTAGTAGGCATATTTTCCAGAGTTTCACACTGAATTATTTATAATTAATCACAATACAATAAAGAACTGAACCTTAGATTAAAGAAGACCACAGAAGAAATTGACCGAACTAAACAGATTTCACATACAATAATATCATAACAAAAGATTTGTGTGTCTACCAGCAGCCATCTTGAAAATCATTTGACAGCATCTTGGATAGGTCTATGGACGAATTAATAGAAATAAATTTAAAATGTTGTAACAAGGTATTGAAGGCGCTATTAACAGCGTCAGAAATTGAAAAAATTTCAAGTGGAACTATCAGATGAACTGCTACTCCGACATCTAGAGGCAAAAATAACTACCTAACATTCATTTTGTAAATCGTAAATAAATCAACTTAGAAATAGATTGTCAGTGGTCAGATAATTTAAACAACAACAACTGCGTTTTTCTATGTGCCATTGATGACTCTAACATGTCGTTGCAGCGGAGATTGACGTCATTCAACCAATGGTGAAGGAATGATGTAAAAAAACGTGCCTATGTCAAATATTACTATTCATAATTCCTTTTTGGAAGAATTCATAGACGTGCGTCAATTTATTCAAGTGGGTTTAATGGATAATTATTTTTTTTAATTGATCCAAATGGACTTCAGTTGTATTAAAAAACTAATCGATTTATCTTTGGACATTATATGAAATACACGGTAAATTAAAAGAGGATCGACTGGAAATGTTCACCTCGAATCACCCCTCTCTATTAGTATATGTCATGCCTAAATTCAATGAAAACGTTTTTTTTTTCATCCATCGGTTGATGTAATGTGCAAAGAGTGAAAATGAAGATGAGCAGACCGTATGATTTTTTAATTGTCTTTCTGCTCCGACTCCTAACTGGGAGGGAAGCATATCTCAAATTGTTTGAGTGTTAAACGCACTCTCTCTGATAATGGAGTGTTAATTTTTTAGCAGGTTGTTGTAGAAGAGACTGAAAGTGTACTCGATCTGACATCGAAACAGAGCCGGCTGTTATTAATTGATTTTTTTTATAAATCATGTTGAAATATTCCCAATTTGACATATTAAAGATTGTGTAAAAGTATAGAATCTGTATCTGTAGAGTGGCACTTAGGCCACATGTGACCCATTGTACATCCTCCCGAGGAGTTGTCCTTTTAGGTCATCGTCCATCCTGGACAGGTCACTAGGAGACATCTCCTTTATATCGGCAGGTGTAGGCCAAGACTCAACGAACACACACTCTCTTATTGACGATAACTCCGGACACTCGCATAAGACATGTCTGACAGTTTCATCTTCCTGTTCACAAATCCTGCTTAGTTGACAGTGGCCAGTCAGAAATCCTACTGTTAAACGCAGGTTTTTCCTGGTCATCGCCAAATATTTCTTAGGCGCCAGCTTTCCAGGGTTGCCCAGGGTGATCCTGGCAAGACTTCATCCTTCGATTCCATCCCATCTCTTAAGTGATTGAGCATGGGTGTAACGTTTGGCTAGTTCCGCAATTGTCGAAGTCGTCAGGCCGTAGGTGTCTCTGGGTCCTACAATTTTTAGTCCAGCCGCTTCCCTGGCCTAAGAATCGGCAATGCGATTACCTTTACTCCTGTACTGCAAAGAGTCCCTTAATAAGCTGGCAAGAGACAACACAGTGTCTCTAGTATGAGTGACGGGACATGAAGGGACTGCTGGTAATGAATTGGCGGACCAGCTAGCTAAACAAGGCTCTAAAGGAGACTTTATAGGTCCGGAACCGTTCTGTGGAATCACAAAGGATTACATAAGAGGGGAAATCCGGAACTGGCTAGACAAAGAACACCAAATTAAATGGAGGTTGACAGAAGGTCATCTTCACACAAAAAGTCTACTGAAAAAGGTAAACAAAGAACTCTCAACCAGTTTATTGAAACTGAGCAAGAGACACTTGAAGACAGTAACCGACCTGGTTACTGGACATTGCACTCTAGGAAACATTTGTACAGAATGGGAATAGTCAGTGAACCTTTCTGTAGGAAGTGCGAACTAAGGGATGAAACACCTATTCATATATTCTGCTCATGTAAGAACTTAGAAGGACTCAGACAGAAGCATTTTGGAAAGGAAACTATACAACCATCAGAACTACTTAAAATCCCCCCAAATAAGCTAGTGGCCTATATAGAGGACACGAAACTTTTGGAGTGGAAGTAGATAACATTGGGAATGGTACAATGACTTAGGTCAAGTGCCCGGGCTGTTAAGCACAACCCAAACGTTTGAATGAATGAATGAATGAAATACCTTTACTCCTGTCGTGCCTTTTAACCCACGTCAGGATAATATTGTTATCTGCCGAGGCGTTAGCTAAATCTTGTTGGCACTCTAGTACTAGCCCCGATGTTACACGTTCTCTGTTCAAGGCTAATAGGGCTTGTCTACTATCAGTGCAGGTTGTCAAGTTTTTGCCAGAAATTGCTTTTCTGGTCAGTTCTTTTGTGTCAATAGGGTACAAGCATAAATTTTGCTATTGGTGGGAATTGACGCTTTATAAGGTCTCCTAACTCCTTGCTTGTCTATTTTTTCAAAACAATATAAACTTTACTCCTAAAACGACTTCAAAAATCATAAAATTTGAAAGTCCGCCAAAACGCGCTTTACGTCATAAAGATGGCTGTCCCATGGAGTGACGTCATTAAATTTGTTGACGTTCAAAAATTCGAGCAGCATAAATGAGTTTACTTTGGGCAAGTTATCAGTTTGTGCTTCTACAAAACCTTCGCTAGCCATATCTTTACTCAGAAAATATCAAAGAATCGTCACTGAACTGGTAAATAAAATATTTTCTTCTAAAAGTTTTAAAATATCCTCGGAAATATCGAATTTTTTTGTCCACTTTCCACTTTACGTTGACTTTTAGAAATAAAAAAAAGCACACATAAACACGTATAAATGATATTTTTACGTCGATGAAGCAATTAATAGTTAATTAAAATACAATATAAACACAAAACTACACAGAACCTAATGCAATACCGGCCATATTGAAAAAAGTAATCACATGGTATGACATCACACGTATCATCGGTAGCGTTCGGAAATTCTCGGATGGTGTTCGGAAACTGCAATGTGATTTTAATTTTATTTTAAAATTTGGAAGTAATTTCCAATGGAAGCTGGTTCATTTCCTATTATTAGTTATTTTTGATATCATATTCACTATTATAAATTGATATCTAAGCAAGTTCTGTTTGCCAGTTGCCAGTTCTGTTTGAACTACGCTGGTATTGTTTCCCATTCCCCACTTAATCCCTTGGCTTAGTATAGAATATGCGATCTTCTACTTTGTCCTTTTTCCTGAATTAAAACGTTGTGTGTAAAGCTAGGACATAAACCTCTACTTTCTGCCACCACCAATCATTTTCCTGAATTCTCGAATAAATTCCGCTGGAGCTTGCGACGCAGCTTGCAAGCACAACGTAGAGCATTGAGTCTTTTACGCTGATATCTCTTTCAGTTTTGCTCGCACAAAAAAATGGTGGCCATCAAAATTGTAGGGAATGTTATGCCCTATATCACGATAAAGGTAGATTTGTAAAAAAAAATTTTCTACCCTTAATTTTTCAAAAATTGTTAATAATTTGAAATTTTGCTTATTTAAGTAGCAAGTATAATTTATAATGGTGATAATGTGAGAAAATGTAAAGGAGATGTTTTTGAAAAAGTTGGTGTTTTAAATTTTGGAAATTCAAAATAACGGCCGCATAAACTAACTTTATTTTATTTCATGAACATTAATAATTTTGATATGCGGTTTGTTGCAATCGATAGTTGTATTTTAGAAAAAATTCATGAGCGAAATTTTCAAAATTTTGCGTACATATTTTTTCCCGCTTAAACTGAAAATAACATTTTTTCTATGACCCTTTATAAAAAGAAAATCTTCTATGCGCTCCCAATAGTAATAATATATCCTGCAAACAATTTTTTGAGAAAAAGTGTATAGAATACCCCGGCTTCAATTTTTATTATCAAATTCGTGGAGAATCGAAATTCCCA
>CAJUYI010007327.1:0-12279 GCA_910591695.1 Galerucella pusilla
TTGATAATTTGTGGTTATGTATTAAAGTGGTTGAAAAATATGTCTTGGAATAAACTAGAGATTGAAATGTTAATTGAGGATATCTCAAAACATGCTTGTTTGTACAAAGATAACCATAACAAATACTTAAGAAGCTTAGCCGTAGAATCTGTAGTGGCAAAGTTAGGCATCCCATTCTCATCTCTTTTAAAGTTAATATTCGCTTAGTGACATGAGCAGCAGTGAAAATTAATAAATATTTCAAATTTTCCGGTTCCATAACTAACGACATTTTTGAATTTGAAAAGTTTATATTTATTTTATTATGAAATCAAATCACTGCACATAATCTTGAACTAAAATATTGTTCAATAAATTAGAATAGTCTAAAATAGCTTAAAACAGCTGGCCAATATTTCACACAAGAAATCTATTCCAAATATTGTTCCAAAACTTGGACTAAATATTGCACGAAAAATTGTCTAATCTAAATGACCAAGGTTATTTACGCCTAAAGCCAACCTAATACCAACCTTGGGATATTTGCCTCCCTCAATATGTCTTGGTCTATAATACACCTTTTTTTTCATTTTTTATCCCACCCAAAATTAGCTACACCCCTCCGCTGCAATCGTATTTTAAGAACAGTTCCAATAGAGTAGAAACTATTTACAAAAATAAATGAGATCCCATAAAAAAAACATGTAAAAAAAGGCCCTATGGCATGTGACACCTCTTTTAAAAGGTAGAGTTCATATAATAACCTTTTTGGTGTGCATCATCGATTGTTAATGTCCTTTTAACACATTACATTGGAAGAAATGGAAAAAAAGCTGGTGAGTGATTAATTAATCAAAATATCACAATAATGAACCGTTTAAGTTGTCAGAACCAAACATGAGCCACGGAAAATATGCGAACTAAAATAAGGTCATCGCAAGCAGCCAATCAAGAGCCAATGTTAACGATTGTCCATTAGTAATTGTTAAATATAATCGAAATAATATGACCGAGTGATTTCAACAACATACATCATTTTATTCATTCTGTATCAGTGTTGTCCATACGAGGATGATTATCCGATTTTTAGACAATTTCACTAATTTGGATCCAATAGTTTTTCGAATATTTTGTAGAAGGGATATATAAAATGGCTATTGTTTTTGGGGATTTTCCTTATTGACTGGGGTCGAAGACTTTATTTATATATCCAATGTGTCCTTTTGGAAATTTTGACAAATTCTGATAAGAAAAAAGAATAAGTAATGCCACAAGGAACTTACAGAAGAAAGTTAAATAAACTTTAACCAGGCCCGCCCTTGCCTGTTGTTGCCTAGACTGTTGTTGAATTTCATTACAGGTAAAATTCTTTCAAGAAGATCGTAATTGGTCGTATTTAGATTATTGCCGTCAAAAGCGAAGATGATATACTTTGAGACAAATTTAACTGTTAAATATTTGTATGCGAGTGTACAGTAATTCTACTTTGCAAGTTAAATATTTCACACTCTTATAAAAAAACTACACTACTTGCAACTGTTTAAATTTCTCGCGATTTGAATCAACTGAGCAAAAACATTAACATACATTAGATGCATAATATCACCATTCTTGAGAGTTAAAAAATTGTTGTACTTTGCAATGATCGCTATTTAACCGTAAGAAGTACTAGAAGTTAGTATCCAACGTAATAAATATAAGTTAAACGTGAAGGATACCGATGTATATTATAATACCCACACCCAGTTTCTATACGTTATTAGCAACGGGACGGATTCGATATTATAGAATGAAAAAAGTTTTTGAAAGGTCGTACGAAGGTCAAGAAAATTAAGTTCAATGATAAAATGGTACGGTACTTTTTAATTTAACCAAGTGTGATGTTTATATTAATAGGGACATAAAGCAGTTCTTCAAATAGATCACTTATACGTATACGTAACGTAACGGAGATACGTGATTAATAAAAAAGAAGTATAAAGCAAATGCGTTCGTAACGTAACCATACATGTGTTTTAAAAAATAGTGAGTACTATTATCTTGACATCTACTAAAAAAATAGTCTTTCTTAAAGTCCTACAGATGGTTCAAAAATGAAAGAAGGCTCAGGATGTGGAGTTTACTCGAGAGCACTAAGCCTAAAGATTAAGTGGGGAATGGGAAACAATACCAGCGTGGTTTAAACAGAACTGGCTGGTATCTCAATTGCCACAAAAGATCTAACCAGAAGAGGAATTTCTGGCAAAAATATAATAATCTGCACTGATAGTAGACAAGCCCTATTAGCCTTGAACAGACAACGTGTTATATCGAGGCTAGTACTAGAGTGCCACCAAGATTTAGCTGACGCCTCGGCAGATAACAATATTATCCTGAGGTGGGTTAAAGGGCACGACAGGAGTAAAGGAAATCGCATTGCTGATTCTTTAGCCAGGGAAGCTGCTGGACTAAAAATTCTAGGACCCAGTGACACCTACGGCCTAACGACTTCGGCAATTGCGGAACTAGCCAAACGTTACACCCATGCTCAATCCCTTAAGAGATGGGATGGAATCAAAGGATGCCAGGATCACCCTGGGCGACCCTGGGAAGCTGGCGATGACCAGGAAAAATCTACGTTTAACAGTAGGATTTCTGACTGGTCACTGTCAACTAAGGAAACACCTCCATACTATGGGGCTAGTGGACACACCTCTATGCAGGATGTGTGAACAGGAAGATGAAACTGTCAGGCATGTCTTATGCGAGTGTCCGGAGTTATCGTCAATAAGAGAGTGTGTGTTCGGTGAGTCTTGGCCTACACCTGCCGATATAAAGGAGATGTCCCCTAGTGACCTGTCAACCTTCCTGAGAAGGACAGGATGGACAATGACCTAGGAAGACAACTCCTCGGGAGGATGTTCAATGGGTCACATGTGGCCTAAGTGCTGTGAGCCTACACACTCACTCACCCTCCCTACTCTACAGATACAGATAGAGCTTTATCCGCCCAAGACTATTAGGTGCACGAGCAAGCGTAGCGAAGTGAGGGAAGATGACAGTTAAGGGTTGCTAAAGCATTTCCTGCATTTAAGCAATATTTACCCCAATGAATTAACCGATTTCAATTTTTTTTTAAATATAGAAAGCTAAATTATCAGCGAGTAGCATGAACTGAATTATATTTCCAAAAAAAATGGAGATCCCCGAGAAATTTACAATAATGTATTCCAATGTATTATGCATGATATAGGAACATTAGTTTTGTATTTACTTTAAAATCTCGCACCAACTAAAAATTTGCTTGGGCAGCCACTGGATGATGACATTCGTATCATTATATCAATCTTTATCCAAGTAATAATAATCATCAATTCAATTATTAGAATCGGACCTTTGATTTAGACATTACTACTGGTATAAAAATGTTGAGTAATAAACATTCTGCCTGTCTTCATCTTCATATTTTGTCTATAATACATAATACAAACCCTTCAATTGTTTCGCTAGTTTTACCTGTTTGTTCATTTTTTTAAGGGGTCGTCCCTTCGCCGGCACCATCTCAGCCTCTTGGGCTTATTGTGGACTACAGCATATTCAGCCAATCCGTTCCCTGCATTAGCTCATACAGGTTCTTTGCTGGTTGGTTGTAGAAGTCTTCTCGAGTCATTTGGGGTCTACCATACAATTTCTGCCTCCTGTGGTCCAGCGTCTCACAGTTACATAATATATGCAGAGCTGTTTCGGTGACCTTTTTGCATCTTTTGCATGTAAGGTCCTCGTTATACTTCCCCATTTTGTTCAGGTGCTCTTTTGTGGGAAAGTGTTCCGTAATTAGCCCCGTTATGGTGCGTAGTTTGTTCCTGCTCATTGTGAGCAGTTCTTTCGCTACTTTTTCTGATGGTTCTTTTATGAATTTCTTCCCAATTGTTTGCCTGGGCGTATTCTTCCAGTGTTTATGGTGTTGTTCTTTTACCCACCCTTTTAACCATGACCTAGTTGAGCATCTGGGAATGCCCACAGCTGCTCTTGCGAGTTCATCAGCTTTTTCATTGCCAGCGATTCCTTTGTGACTTGGGACCCACTCCAGTGTTACACTGTTCCGAGTCGCCAGTCTTCTAAGTTCTTCGCCGCATTCCCATACCAGCCGAGATGTTACCTTAGAGCTCTAAAGTGCTTCAAGGGCAGCTTGACTGTCAATGTAGATCCTGATATTCCTGATCTGCCTGTTGTAGGCCCTCATGTTATTTGCTCTTGCACATGCAAGTATTGCATAGACCTCTTGAAATATACCGAGGCGTATTTGCCAAGCGAGACGATTTCTTCATATTTGCTCGACTTGCTGTATATGCATTTTGTAATTCGGGGTAACAGCTTTACTTTTAATTATTAAACTCTCTGAATTGTGGTTAAATCATATCTTCAACATCTTTAAACTGGTATATCGATATTTTTTTGCAAATACGATATGATATCAATCATGAAACATATCTACATTACTACTGATAAGAATGTATTAGTAATAACCTACACTAATAAATTGTTATTAAAATAGTTATGTATGTAAAGAGCGAAAAGTGATACATTATTGCTTGAGAGTAATGGATTACTCGAAAGTAATAATGTCAAGTTTTTGCTCGTAATACGTAGATACATTTTTTGCAATCAATTAATTGTAACTATTAAGAACAAATATAAAGTAGAATTCATAAAAACTTTTAAAATCTGTCAGTTTAAATATGTCAATTCAAATATGTTTCAAACTTTTATATCTGTCACTGTCAATACAATAGAGTACACGCATTTTATTTCATATTTTGATATTAATCTATAATAGTAAAGTTGATATCAAAAATTACTAATATGTAATAGGAAATAAACCAGTTTCCATTGGAAATTACTTCAAAATTTTAAAATAAAATTCAAATTTTAATGCACTTTCCGACCAGCGCCCGAGGATTTCCGAACGCTACCGATGATACGTGTGATGTCATATCTCTTGTTTGTTTACTTTTGTCAATATGGCCGGTATTGCATTAGGTTCTGTGTAGTTGTGTGTTTATATTGTATTTTAATCAACTATTAACTGCTTCATCGACGTAAAAATATCATTTATATGTTTGTTTGAGACCATTACGTGTTTGTGTGTGCTTTTTTTTTATTTCTAAAAGTCAACGTAAAGTGGAAAATTGACATAAATATTCGATATTCCCGAGGATATTTCAAAACTCTTAGAAGAAAATATTTTATTTACTAGTTCATTGTTCAGTGACGATTCTTTCATATTTTGTGAGTAAAGATATGGCTAGCGGAGTTTTTGTGAAAGCACAAACTGGTAACTTGCCCAAAGTAGACTCATTTATGCTGCTTGAATTTATGAAGTCAAACAGCTGCTTTAATGCAGAGAAAATAAGAGGAGTTGAAGCATTATTGTAAATACGATTTAAACTATGTATTATAACCTCAAACTATTAAAGAATGAAAATTACCAGCATAGAAGTTCACATTAAAATAGTCTTCACAAACAGAAGTAGTAGTATTTGTCGAAATATCGTCTTTGTTTCGACGCATAGCTTGCAACCATAATGCCCTTCTCTTAAGTGTATTTTTGCTTGCGCCACCAGGTAAAGTAACAAATATTTTGTCTGGAGTTTTAATAGACGTTGATTCACACTCCGGAACAATGCAATACTTGGAATACAAAGCTTTTTTTTCGGCTTTATCCATTTTTGAAGCTTTCAGAAACAAATTAGGTCACAAGAACTCAGAGCGTGATACACGAATAAGAACGTAAACAAATGACGTCACTCCATGGGGCAGCCATCTTTATTACGTGAAGCGCGTTTTGGCGGACTTCTAAATTTTATGATTTTTAAAGTCGTTTTAAAAGTAAAGTTTATATTTTTTTTTGAAAAAATAGGCATGCAAGGTGTTAGGAGACCTGATAAAGCGTCAATTTCCACCAATAGCGAAATTTATGCTTGTACCTTATTGTGTTTGTAGTATCGGTTGTTATGGGCAACGAGCGTTTTGCCATTTTTTACGTTCGGCGAGCGTAAAGTAGGTTAGGTTTGTGTTGAGTGGTCTATAAGGTCCTCCACTACGACTCGCAAGAGTGAGCGTAAAGTAACTCTCCTCAAGAAACGTCAACTTTTCGTTGTCAATGGCAAGCGAAAAAGACTACGTTTCAATGTGATTGTAGAAAAAAGAATATTTCATTCTATTAAAAACAATTAAAATTCGTCAAGATACAAACTAAAATCGTGATAGATATTCATTCAATTTTTTTCTCTAATGCCTCTTCTACTACTATATATATTTTGTCTTGGTGGCAAAAATGTCAATTGATAGGCGAAATTGTTATAAATAAATTAGTATTTAGCCGTTCTCCACTAAGATTTTACGAATTAGAACACGAGCAGCAATGCTATTTTTTTCGACATAACTATATTGAATCGTTTCAACGATCGAATGCATCTAATCTATAAAATTGAATTGTAGCGGAGGGCACGCACTGACATTGTAGTTTCATCAATTTTGATTGGGAGCCGCAGCTCTTCATTAGGTACTTCATCATTTTATTTATATTTTATATTGTCATTCTCATTATTATTAGAATTAGTGTCACATTTAAATTTTTATCAAAACCAAAGTTAATGTCCTCCAGGCCACATTCTGTCTTTAGTCGACTTAGCTCTAAACAAGACGCGCCCAGACGCGGTGCAGTTGAGTTACACCCAATAAGGAATAAAGTTTCACTTGCGAAAGTATTTACAAATTATCCTTCAAATAGCCTCAGGTTGGCCACCCTTGGTGTATACCTAATCTTAAAAGCTTTTTTACAACTCGCCAGATTTGTTCTCAGTAGTAAACAACATTTTAATCTAATCATATATTTTAGTTTTCACAAGCCCATTGTTTTTTATATTTACCGATAGAATTCCCTTGAAAAGCAGTTTTATACTCATTACTTATTACAGGTATTTCCTGTCGGTCGGAGAGATAGTTATGACTAGCAACTAAAGATAGATAGGTTCCTTCTTTAGATAACATTCTAACTATAATTTGTGATTTAGTTTATACTGGAGATACATGTACGTGTAGTTATTTCTATTTGTATGGTAGATAAGTCCCTCTTGGTATAATTAAGTTCTATTTGTATGGTGATACGTGCCCTTTTGGTATAATTTCTTGCTAGGTATACTCTCAAAAGACCCCTATAAAGTTAGCAGAGCCACTTGCAAATAAATCGATGAAACCTATTCCAATAATTGTCGAGAATTTGTCGTGAACGTAAAAAATTTGTCGCGCTTTTAGTTTTTTTTTATAGGGCTAACTTAATATTATAGGGCTAACTTAATATTAAGTTAGCAGTGCCACCCATAAATAAATATCAAAAAGCATCAAAATTATTACGAATAATTGTCGAAATCCATCTGACGTAAAAATATAATGAGAAACCCTATACAAGTCTATCCTGTTTATACTCTTTAATTTCCATGTTTTTCTATTGCCTACAGTTACTATTTTTTCAGAGAATTCTTCAGACAGAGGATATTTTATAAACTTGCCATGATTTTATTCTCATATTAAATAGTTTTCTTATTACTACTTTTTGTTTTACTTTTATAGCAATTTCCTAATTTTCAGACTTATTAAAAATTGTTTATTAAGATTTCTGTTGTCCAAATTACTTGAGCTTGTTACTAGCCAATATTCCTTCACCCCATTCGACATTAAATCCAAAAATATTCTTTAAATCCATTGTTTAACATTAATATTCAATATCGGTCATCTAATTTTCCGGTTACACGAATCTACTAACTATATTTTAATGCTAGATTACTCTGAAGATACAAACGCGTTGTCGAGATGCCGAGAAAATATAATCAAAAGCTATGACTCACGCCAACACAGTTAACGGTAAAATCTTCGGTGAATTGTCGATTCCCGCTAACTGTGAAAATTGAAGCTGTACCTACGTATTACCAAACGAATCAACAAAAAATAATTATTACAATACGATTAAAGTAGAATATTAGATCGATTTTAATAGATAATTTTCGTTATTTATATTGAATATAATGCTGGAACAAAACTTAAAACATGTTTATAAAGATTATTGACCTCTAGTTTAGCTTTCAATATTTATTTTTGTTACTGCAATCTGAAAAAGTATATTATCAATAAACAATTTCAATCTAACTTAAAATAAACACTACACTATTGTGAAACCCGTACTTTTGCTCTGCTTTGTACTAACATAGGGCTTCTTTCACTTAGGATGACTCTTGAAAAAGTATATTTTCTTTTCTGGAGCTAGATCTATAGCCTGATCATGTAGACACATCCCAGGTATTTAAGGCATTGGTATACTATTACCTTGCAAATGCCGATAAAATGATCCACTACCTCATCTGCATGTTTCACTGAATATTATGCTAATTGTACAAAGATATCTTAGTGAGCTGTGTCCTCTAAGAATTTCTGTAAATACACTGAGATGAGATTTCTGAAGCTCCAAGAGAAATTAAGCATAGTGGTCATAATTACATTTTTGTCTGTCTTTGGCTTGGAGTATACAGGCTTCAGGGCATTTGAAATTAAAAACATCCATACTAGCCATACTATTATATTCAATAAAGTGAAGTTAGTAGTAAATTCATTCAAAAATGTTTTTGTCTTCAGTAGAAAAATCGCCCCAAGTTATGAATTCACTTATATGATATTATATATGGTATTATATTGTTGTTACATCCAATTAGCAAGTATATTTCATATTTATCCATATTTTTGTTTTGTTACGGAAGGTACCAAATTGTTATATCCACTACTTAGAATATAAGATGAATTGTTAATTTTCATGAGTTTAAAGTGTGTGAAATAATTTTAATAAACTGAGTTAAATAATAATGGGTACATAGACAACTTTAATATTTTTCAATTATAGATATAGTAGCATATTATACTGGATAAAATCAATATTTTTATCAAGGTGTACATGTAGGTATTCTTGTTTACTCTTCATGACTCCTATCTTTCATTTGGCACTCTAATGATTTATTGATATGTAGGAGCAAGTATTAATGAGTCATAGAAAAAATACTTTTTATTACCAACATATCAAGTTAACTAATACCCTTAATTTAAAATGAAGGTTATACAAAAATATAGAAGTAGGTTATTATCCATCACTTATTTTGTAACTTTTTTTTATCTCATAAGCTTAATATTTACTTTAAGCGAAAATATAGTGTACCTCAAACACCTGTTATCCGGTAATGGTTATTTATATTGATAAGAGCATCAGATAAAGTTGATCAGGTATTTAATTAATCATATAACTCAATCAGCAACAAAACAATACATTTAGTAAAATATATAAAACGTTCAATGCTTACCCTTCTGTAACAAAATAACTCTTTCTGCAATTTTTGTCTTTCAGCAGTCTGGTGGGGCCCTTTAGCCTTTATAAATTTAAACATTTTTGTAACTGTCTAATCCTAAAAGAAGAAAAATAAAATAAGTTATATTGTAAAAATCATTTTAAATAATATTGTTAATTTAATGCAAACTAGCTTAGCATCCAGCAATATTTATAAAACAATGTCAAAACACAATACTAAAAACAAAACCTCTATTGCATATGTCAATGAAGCACCAAGACAACGCCTGTTGAGAAGTCGAAACACGTTCAAACCAAAATATCTTTTTAAATTGAAAAAACGGCTCAATTAACAATATTTACAATTACCTGATATCTTTTAAAGCAATTAAAATAATAAACAATTGTTAAAACTATTGCACACTGCACAGGAGCGTGCCCAAACGCTCAAACTTCATTACACGTAGATTGGTCACTGACCGGCGGAATATGAAAAGTAGGCGGAGTTCGACAGTTAGATGTTTTGGTGATTTTTATTTACCGACTGAGTAAAATTTTTTTGTTAGTTCTCCACATCTTCAACCAGATAGCAGCACAAGGATAAAATAATATGGAATTCCGCCATATTTCATCCATCATTAAGTTAAATTAGATTCTATTAAATAGATGGCACTTCTCATACATATTTAATTAGCAGTAATTTCATTTTTTGGTATTTAAAACACGTGAAAATTCCTTTTTTAATCCCATTTTGTTTCCAATGATACATTTTTATGTTGGTTTTTCACATCTTTCATCAGACAAAATCAGAAAGCTACACTGTTCAAGGAAAGGAGTATATCACAGACCACTTGTATATGAATTATCGGCTATCGCCATATTTTACTCATAATCACGTTGGTACAGTTTCCGTTTAATAGATGGCATTACTCATGCATATTTGAAAGTACAGCACCAATTTAATTTTTTGGTATTTAAACTGTCAAATTCCTTCTTCAATTACTGTACCTTTATGGAAAGTTTCCTATGGTTTCAAAAGAAAATTTGGAATTAAATAATATATCTTCTTTAATTAAGAAAATAATACGTGTATAAACCTATTTATTTTTGTGGTTGCATTTAGGTACATTTTTCCTTTTCCAAACACAATATTTTCTGTTATTTATATTATGTATTAGGTACTAAAGAATAAAACTACATAATAAGGTATGTATATAAATAAATTTATTATCAAATTATATCTGACATAATTCTAACATATACATCTAATATACAACTAAAAGGATACACACAATACACAAAAATATAAAAAGGTAAAAAAATTGACTAGTACATTTTGGTTTGCAATTAAACAGTAGCGTTACCAACGGGGCAACTTAAAACAACTAATTAGTATATTTTATTATTTCAGAGCTTTGCAAAGGCAAATTTAGTCATTTTGACCTAAAATAAAATTATTGCAAAGGTACACTGTACAGGGAAGGAAGGTTGTAAAAAGTTACGAAAGGAAACAAGAATGTGTTGAAGTTTTGGCAAACATACTTACTACGGGTAATAGCAATTGCACCTGTACCTATATTAAATTCAATTTGTCGTCTGGCACTACAAAAATATCAGAATATTTGTGGACACGTTCATTGCACTTGCCATTAAATAGTATAGTTGGTTGCCTACAGCAGCTGGAGCTATTCTAGTGTCCAAATTTTAAATAAAGCAAAAGTTGAAAAACGTTTTAGTTTTGTAAGCTCCTAAAAATAAGGGATTTGGAAGGAGGTGTAGAGAAATGTACCAAGATTAGTTAGATAAAAAATTGCATCAAGTTTTTCGTGAATAACTCAGAAACTATGAGTCCTGGAATAAGAGGAAAATTTTCAATGGAAAAGTGTAAATATCAGAAACTCTATCTCTATTGGTAATAATTTTAAATTATTGCTGAAAATAAGCCTCCGCGTGGTCACTACTGAAAATAATTGTTAAAAAATATTACAACTCTGTCGTTATTTCATCTTGAGGTCTAAACCCTAGCTGATAAAAATCGTCTTCCAGAAATAAGGAATTATTCAAATACTCCTTACTATTCTTCCAAGTGGCAGGGTTGAATTCGGAAGAGGGTAAGTTGTTCACCAACGAATACTCAAACTTCCATTGAGGATTCAAAGGTAAATGACACTTAGAATCATAATTACTGGTAAAATTATTTACAGCTATACCCTCCAAGCTTAAACTAGACCCGAACACTTGGTTTGGTTTGAAGGTACTCATAGTGGTGCTTCCTCGCGAACTATCAACATCCCTAGCCAAATCGGTGGTTATTACAGGTCCCTGTAGAAAATCAACTAACTGAGCAACTTGTAAATGGGATGTTTCGCTCATTCTTTTATACCTCTTCAAAGCTTTTTCCGCCCAATTAAACAGGTGCTCCCAGTCATCGGGCATAAATAATTTGTCTACTGGTCTGTTAAGAAGAAGAAGAATTTTGGCTAAGTCTCTTACGACAGGTCTATAAGCAGATATAGCGGAAGTGTCGCCTTGAATGTGTAGCTCTCTTATTTGCCTTCTGGTATCGTTCAGCATATCCAAATAATTTTGGGCATACGGTCTCAATGTTTCCAACTGTTTAACGAAATCTTTTCTTTCTGGAGTATCATCCGCTTCTGAACTTGTTTCGCTTAAAGATGGTGAGTTTTTTCTTCTAAATTTAATATATAGAATGGCGCAAGTTAACAGTAATATGCAAAGGATTGTACCAGTTGCTACACCAGTTAATACTGCTATAACATTGCTGGAAAGTCCAAGGAAATTTCCATTGTGTTGACAGACTTTTCCAACGTAGTCTACCATGGTACTCCATTTTTCAACGTGTCCGAAAGGACATTTAGTAACGCATTTTCTGGAGGGATGAAGTATTAAATTAGCGCATTTAAAGCACCCTTTGG
>CAJUYI010007328.1:0-12277 GCA_910591695.1 Galerucella pusilla
CCTAGCGATTTGCGGAAAAAAATTTTATGTGGATAATTATCTGTACAAAAATTGACGGAATAACAGAAAGCAATTGCATTAAGAAACTCCAAGCTGGTCAGTATTGTGAGTGGATATGAATCATGTACATACTCTTCTGAACTCGAGAATAAATGTCAGTGTAGTAATTGCTGACATTGAATTGCTGGATCATCCTCCATACAGTCCCCACCTAGGTTAGACTAGAATTGAAGTGGCTCTTTGTCCTATCCAACCTTTGCAGATCTACTGTGCTCATTCCCATATTTAGAGCTCAATATTTAGCTTTATTCTTTCTCATTAGACTATTATCCTGGATACCGCCTCCCTTGCCTTGGTTTTTCTCCTCTTAGTATGTGAAACCGCACCCTTGCTAGCCCTTCGCACTCATAGAGTATGTGCTCTGCGGCTTCGTCTTTTCTCTGGCAGAACCTACAGAGGCTGTCATCTGCTAAGCTAAATGTGTGCATATGCTTCCTCAGCCCACAATGTCCGGTCAGCATTTCCACCATCATCCTCGTCCTTGACTTAGTAAACCATTTGACAGTTTGGGCTTTTAAGGAATAATTTAGCGTGCCTTTGTCCTGGGATTTCATACCACCAGCGCAACGCCTGGTTGTTCATCCATTTGTGGATGCTCTCCTTATTTGGGCATTCAACAATTCCACAGGGAGGTTCTGGTTTTATCATAACTTCCGTTGCTCCCTGCTTGGCTAATTCATCGGCCTTTTCATTACCTTTTATTCCTTGGAGACCTGGCACTCAATTATGACTACCTAGTCTGTTAAGTCAACATTACTATTCAACCTTGCATTAGAAAAAATTATAAGAGACAGCAGATTGAATAGAGAGGGACACATTTACTATAAAAACCATTATTTGTTATGCGGACGATATGGCCATGATTTCAAGAACAGAGAAGGTTTTGGGTGAAATAACAAAGAATTTAATAGAAGCGGCCGCTAAAATGGGACTTACAATAAACGAACGGAAAAGTAAGCTGATGTGACTCGGAAACCAGACAACAAATGACAAATTTAGAGTAGAAACCCAAAGAGCAATCATCGAATTTGAATATGTGGAAGAGTTTACATATCTAGGAACCCTGTTAAATATTGATTGTAGTGAAGAAAAGGAAATTAAAAATAGAATCATGAAAGCTAACAAAAGTGCAGGAGCAATGAATCACCTAGTCCGGTCAAAGCATCTGTCAAGGAAATCAAAACTAAGATTGCACAGTACTATATTGAAGCCTACGGTATTGAATAGTTGTGAGACATGGGTTTTAAACAAAAAACAAAGAGAAAGTGTAATTAGATGGGAAAGGAAAATGTTAAGAAGAATTCTGGGAGGAAAAAAAGTAGAAGGGGTGTATATGAGAAGGACTAACGAAGAATTATATAACATTTATCGTGAACCCAAAATAGACGCAACTATTACACCAAGAAGACTTCAGTGGTTAGGGCACATAGAAAGGATGGAAGGAGGAAGAATAGTGAAACAAATAGCTTGAAGAGTTCCGGAAGGCAAGAAGAAAAGTGGTAAGCAAAGGAAAGGATGGAGGAAAGTTGTACTAGAAGACCTGAAAGAAAAGAATGTGAACCGATGGAGAGAAAAGGCCAAAGATAGAAAAGTATGGAGAGGAATTACAAAGCTATGGGCCTAAAAGGCCTGTTAAAAGCTATATATATATATATATATATATATATATATATATATATATATATATAGTCTGTTAAGTGCCTCGCCACACCCCCACACCAGTTAACTTTAGAAAAAATTAGAATAAACTGGGTAGTGAAAAATTCCAGCCCAGAGAGTCAGTCAACCCCTTCAAAAACTCTACTTTGAATGCACCAACAAACGAATGGAATAACTATTTTTATGATTGGTTCTTATTGATGCAAAAATGCATTTTTCTCCTTGGAAAATAATTTGAAAAGTTAATCAACTGGTGACAACAAACATAGAATCTTCCCTTATATCACAATAATAAATTCATTATATTCAGTGTTAAAAGTTGCTCGCTGTTGAAATTCCAGACACGCATCCTGGAAAACAATGGTATCAAATTAATTTTACAGTGGATACGTGTCACAACCCTTTCCAAACTGCGCCGTTTGTCATTCCTGGAAGTATCTTGGAGAGTGAAGGAAGCTGCATATTTAACTTGAATTCGTAAAATTATGAGGAAGCGAGGATGAAAAACAATTCTTTTGGAAGAAGATACAGGATTTAAATGAAAATATGGATTTTGATTTGAAAAAAATGGAAAAAAGCAAATTTCTGGAATTCCTGGATATTCTAATATTTAGGAGAAGTATAGGAAGTTTTGAATGTAGGAAGAGTAGTAGAGCGAATGAACTGATCTGGTACACAGTTGGATCAAAGAATGAGCTCGGCTCTGGAGTGGGCATATACAGCAAGTCGAGAAAATACGAAGGAATCGTCTCGCTTGGAAAATATGCCTCGGTATATCAAGCAGAGGTCTATGTAAGACTTGCATGTGCAAGGCCAAATAACATGAGAGCCTACAACAACAGGCAGATCAGGATCTACAGTGACAGTCAAGCTGACGTTGAAGCACTTCAGAGCTCTAGGATATGAGAATGCGAAGAACTTAAAAGACTGGCGACTCGGAACAGTGTAACTCTGGAGTGGGTCCCTGGTCACAAAGGAATCGCTGGCAATGAAAAAGCTGACGAACTCACAAGAGCAGGATCGTCAACTCTGATGAACGGACCCGAACCAGCTGTGGGCATCCCCAGATGCTTAACTAGGTCATGGTTACGAGGGGTGAAAGAACAATACAATAAACACTGGAATAATACGCCAAGGCAAATACATGGGAAGAAATTCATAAAAGAACCATCAGAATAAGTAGCGAAAGAACTGCTCTCATTGAGCAGGAATAAACTACGCACCATAACGGGGCTTTCCCACAAAGGAGCACCCAAACAAAATAGGGCTGTATAACGGAGACCTTACATGCAGAAGATGCAAAAAGGATACCGAAACAGCTCTGCATATACTATGCAACTGTGAGATGCTGGACCACAGGAGGCAGAAACTGTATGGTAGATCCCAAATGACTCCAGAAGACTAGAAGACTTCTACAACCAACCAGCAAAGAACCTATATTGGCTAATACAGGGAACGGATTGGCTTAATAGGCTGTAGTCAGAACACTAGGAGTATCCTCAACAAACCCAGGAGGCTGAGGTGGTGCCGGCGAAAGGACGGCTCCTTTTTAATAAAAAAATGTAAGACTTTGAATCTAGAGAAATTTTTATTGATGTTGTTTAGAGTGATAAATGAACATTTTGCAGCTTTACCTTGTTTTTTAAATAATAATATCAGAATCGTCAAACATAACCTTATATAATTATAACTTTTTACGAGATCTTAATTGAAAATATTGATATTACCATAACATGCCCCATATTTTCAGTTTTCAGCTGTAATTATAGGTTTTATATTTATATGATATAAATGTGGCAAAACATGCAAAATATAAATTAACGAATCCACTTGTTATATGAAGTAGATGGTTGAAAAAGATAAGACGCACCTATTAAGTATTATTTATAGAGATGAAATGTTTTTTTTCAGATTAAAATGAGTTTAACTCTATGAGTGGCTTTTTAATACGTAATTTCTATACTGAAAATATATTTTTCTTGTTAAGTTCTTTTGATTTCTCATTTCAAGGAAACGAAAGGTCCTTTAGAATCCCCGATTCTTCTATCTGATCGAAACGAGATACATAAAACCAAGGAAGGGAAGCTGCTATACCCCCAGGGTGTACGAACACAAAGAAAATTGGACAGTGGTGGATTGAATCTAAATATATAACTGCGATTTAACACTATCCAAGATTTTTTATATAAATAAACCTGTCCTTTAACCGGAAATACACTGTCGGCCGAAATACAGAAGTACATTTTTTAATTGAAAATATTTTTTTTGTTTATTGTGCGATTTATTTTCTTTTTGCAGGACTGATAACCTAACATGTCCCCAACATGACTGTAAATTTGGAAGCAAAAGTAATGTACAGGGTCGGACTTATAAAAAAAATTGTTGCAAATGAAAACTGTCTTAGCTAAAATTGTACTGATGTGCTTTCCAGAACACTTCAGTTAAAAGCACATTTTCCGAAATTACCGGATTCTCGAAATACCATTTTTTTATTAAATAACATTTTAACAAAATCCAAACTAATGGTTCAATAGAACTAAAAGTCCAAACCACAATAAATTTTATTATAGTCACCAAAAAGGACACATATGATGCTACTAGTTTCGGTACATTTTTACCATCATCAGGCTATAATAGAAAGAAATGGTACACTTAATAAACAAAGATCTTATGAAGTTATGTTAGAATTATTAAAACCAGAACTATAGCTTTAAATGTAATATGAAATATGAACATATAATTGAGAGTACAAATTGAGAATATTACGATTGCTAAAATTACATTTGAGAAATTGTTGAAATATACAACTAAAAATATACACTACATATACAATACAAGGAAAGTCGGGTTGTTGCCACAAACTAGTAATTCTCAGTATGCTAATACATACTTATATTAAAATATTTTAAAATTGTACTTAATGTGGTAAGGAAAGAAAAGAAAAGGGAGGAACATCAGAAATTATATAAATGAAGTAATATAACAGAATTTTTTTAAAAAAGTGATGGCATAATGCCAAAAGGACTACAGTGAATTTTTGAATTTACATTTAATTTGTGCTAGCTTTATGCACCTTTGGAGTCCAAAATCTTTTGGAACAAAATTTCATGCACAAATTTGGATTAGGATATGGTTGCAGCATTCCCTTATCGTTAGTATATTGAGAAATTATCTTTGTTTGCTTGGTAGCACTTTTATTCTCAATATATGATTTATCTTAGTCCCTTTATCTTTTGATACGAGTACAAATAGCACATTGTTTTTTTTGCACAACGAAATAACGGAATATTATCTTTACCTTAGTACTGAATGATACATAGAAAAACATTATTTTATCGTGGCATATTTCTCTACATTAGTTGATGACAGAACAAATTTTTTTTTTCGTAAATTCTTTATCTTAAAATTTCATTTGCGTATCTTTAATTCAGTTTTTTGACAATAAAACCATATTCAATTTTATCTATCCCTTTGAGATGTTTAACATCTCAGGTAGTTGCTTTGTATCATATCGCTAGCACTGTCAAAATATTCGCTGTGTTTGTGTGAATATATTTTTTCAATGTTTTGTTTGCGCGATGACCAATGGCTACTGTGGACGCTAACTGGCAACCTCCCTGGTAGAACTTAGAAAAAATATCATCTAACTTTCCAGTGAAAATTTTTGACAGTCTCTTTTTCAATTTTGTCTCCTTTATTAAAATTTACATTGTATGGTACATTGTATTATATCTCTTGCGAGTTGAATAGCTTAAGTAATGTGTCTTGAAAATATGGAACTTTGTTTATTCAAATATCTATAGTATATAACTTATCTATTGATAACTGTAGGATTTAAAAAATAACACATTTATGAAAACAGTTTAGTAACTTTAAAACTTAGAGTTAAATATTATGAATGTGACCACCATTATTGTTTACCACTTCTTGAAGTCGTCTGCGCGATAAATTGATAGCCCCATTTATTGCACCCTGTTCAAAATTGTTCCAAACAAACTGCATTATTTCTTTGAGCTGCTCGATTGTTTCAAATTGTTGTCCGTCATACAAATTTTGTTCGAAAAATTCCCCAAATTGAATAATCAACCGGATTTAATTCTGGGCTGTTAGGTGGCCACATTCAAAATATTTTTCTCTAAGATTTAAAGTTACTAAACTGTTTTCATAAATGTGCTATTTGTAAAAATGTTATTTAATAAAAAAATTGTATTTTGCGAAACCTTTAATTTCGGAAAATTTCCTCTTTACTGAAGTGTTCTGGATAGTTTATCTACCGATGAAGCATATTAGTACAATTTTAGCTAAGACAGTTTTCATTTGCAACGAGTTCAAATGCACTGTTATCTAATTTTTTTTTATAAGTCCGACCCCGTACATTACTTTTTCTTCCAAATTTACAGTCATGTTGAGGACATGTTAGGCTATTAGCCCTTCAAAAAGAAAATAAATTGCCCAAAAAACAAAACAAAATATTTTCAATTAAAAAATGTACTACTTTATTTCGGCCCACAGTGTAAATTCATTATAATTTCGAATTCAAAATTTTGGCATCTCCCCGACAAATTCTGTCGATACGTCACTGTTACTCGAACAAATCCGATTCCTGTAAAAGTATACGCGAAGTCCGACGACAAGGTTCCGATGATAAAGTAGCAAAAATCGCGGGCTATTGAGAGAAAAATCCAGTTTAAAGTAAACCGTTTGTCGGAGACGACGAATCGAGCCGGCGGCGGAAGAAACGCTGTTGGCGGTCTGGAGCGGAACAGAAATAGCACCCGTTGCCTGGCAACTCTTTCCGAGCATCGATTTGGCCCCACCAGCCTCCCGATCACCACGCGGTAACGATACGCAGCGTTGTCAATGTTTGGGAAAAGTTGCTAAAAATTATTGTTCCAAAACTGGATTTTGTAGTTACGAATTTAAAAAAAAATTAACCCCCTGTATTAACATGCAATTTTATGCTTCTTATATATTCCATTTTATTATAAACAATAAAGTGAACATGTAGCAACGAAGAAGAACTTTAAAGAACCCCTTTTGTTATGTCTAGTTTTGGAACTTGATAATTTTTTTCGTTTCCCAAATTTTGGAAATTACTGGTGATCAGTTGGCAGTGTTTGTTTTATAAAATAAATAAAAAACGAAACAAAATAAAAACAAATCCGTGCAATAGCGACTCACCTCCGTAATTTGGTCTTACTCTTTTGTCGTAGCTTACACTGAAGGAATCCAAAATGGCCGAGACGTTCACGTCTCCTATGTAACTTCCTCCAGCACTCGGCACTCTAAAAACAAAAAAAATTAAAAAAATATATAAAGATATTTATCATTTTTTCATTCATTCATACAATTGGATTGGGCTCAACAGCCCAGGCACTTGAACTGCATATTTGTACCATTACTCATGTTATTTACCCACACCGAGAGAAGAGTTATTCATAGACAAATAAACTGATTTGTTTGACCCCCCTTTGTTTAAAACTAACATTGCTTATTTATTATTAAGAAGCCATATTAGCGTGAAAATATTCATAGTAAATCATTTGAAAGCTTTGACAGAAATTTATATTTTTCAAATAAGCCTATAGATTATAAGCTTCAAATAAGATCTACTTTATACCGAAAAAATAAGAATTTCAGTATAATTGTACATTTATTGTTACGAGAAAAAAAAACCTATTCGCTACAAATCACATATTTTTTCACCCGTAAGAAATCACATTAGTATGTAAATAAAGTGCTCTGGACAAAAATGAGTTTAATAATAGAATGAATGAATTGTTGAACTCATGGCGATTACAAGAATTGTGAGATATCTTTGAAGGTAAGGAAATAAATGACAATTATATTCAAGTAGGTAGAAGTAACAAGCAAGCGAAGTGCACCTCAAACATACACATTCCTCAATTAAACCTGTCAGATCTACTCCAAGAACTCTAAAAAACTACTATGGGGATAGCATTAATGAGCACACTTAAGGATAGACAAGGCTATCTTGTCGATACCATTGTTGGTTATGTTTTAGATCATGTAGGTACGTTTAATTTTAACAATGTATGGTTTCCATTTTATAAATGTATGGTATCTATTTTAAAAATGTATAGTTTTCTTTTTAATAAATCAAAATATTCAGCAGCAAGTTTTTTATTCCTATCCTGCTTTCCTACTAAACAGTTTTATGCATAAATAGAGACCATTGATTTTTATTAGATTTAAACATGTTTGTCATAAAAATACTGTAATTTTAATCCGTGTCCAGACTAACCATCGACCAATTCGATCGACTAGTCCACACATACAGAACGAAAGTCAACTTTGTTGTTCGACATAGTCTGGAAACGGGTTAGACAAATATTTGTGAAAAATATATTTTCCTAAGTAACCTAATTATTTAGAGAACCGTGTGGAAGTTACCCATACTGCTTAATACACCGTGAACTTTTGATATATTTCTAAATATTTAGAAACATTTCAAAACCTCAGTGCATGTAGGTAACTTCCATAATCGAAATACAATACCATAAATAATTCGGTTTTTTAGGGAAATATATTTTTTCACTATAAGGCAATATAATGTTTATGAAAATTATGGTTCGGTTATGATAAATGTGTAGAAGTTTAGTAAAAATTAATAGTTTTCATGAAAAAGGAACATTTGTTTCCAACAAAAAAATACGATTTGCTGGGGAGATAATTTAAAAAACATATCGTTAACCCAGACAATATACTTTTTTATGGTAAAGAAATATATTTTACCGATACAATACATTTTTTCATAATGAAGAAATGTCATTCTGCTATAAAGTAATTTTTTTATTATTATTATAGTTATTTTGCAAAAATAAGTATTTGTTATTGGAAAACTACTTTATTTAATTTAAATGCTTTCAAAGATTAATATAACTATTTTGTCATTATACCTCAACAAATGTTGTTTGAGACAAATATGATACATTTTTACAAGAATAAATGTAATTTTCGATAGATAACTCATTTCATTGATGACAATGAATATGTTTTTATTCATCCACAATATTACTTTCCGAACTTGAAACAAATCCTTTCTTAACGACAAATTAAATATTAGTCAGGCCATATGGAAAATCTTATTTATTTGACATAATAAGATTTTGATTGTCACAAATAAATCTTTTCCTCGGTGTAGCAGTATGCCATTCCATTCCCTGCAATCACCTCATGTGCTGGCACCCATATTGGAGACAATATTGTCTCTTGCCAGCATGTTAAGGGATTCTTTCGAGTTTTCTTACCAATTTGGACCTAGTTGTTGGATTGCTGATAGCTTTAAGCAGTGAAAATTAAAAATTTTTGTCCGGTATATCCTCTTCTGATGTTTTCATCAATGCAGGCTATAGTAGCAATCGTCTCTGCTTGAAAGATAGTTGTGTAAGGCTAACAGACAGTCTCTTTCTAGGTCCACTTATACCAGCCCCAGTGCCATGGTTTGTCTTGGACCCATCGGTGAACCAGATGATTTCTCTAGAATTACCTGGATGTATTCGTTCCCTGGATGGGATGATGATATCAAATCGCTCAGTAAATATGTTCTCCGGAAGATATTTATCAAATTTTGGTTTCTACTTTTGGTCACGAGCTACAGACCATTGTAAATTTCTCAATTCACACCCTGTATACAATAAAATCATACACTACAAACTATAAAACGAAAAAAAAGTTTTTTTAACTTCAAAATTTATTTAAACTACTTGACCTGACTTGACCTACAAACACACTATCTACGTTTATTCAGTATTATAATAATAGAGAGAGAAAATGAATGGTTTTCATCACATTCATTGATATCAAAGCTGGTTATTAATTCGATTATACTGCCATGTGTCGTGCTAACTATAAAGATAACCTAATTCGTCCTTTCTATATGACTCACTCTTTATTTAAGCTACAGGATAAAAGTATTTTTAATGTAAAGCGGGGGCGAATGACATTCAGATTTTCCAGGTTCATTCTAAGGTCTTCTGAAAAGGATCATTACTTGAATTTATTCTAGTAATAAATCACATTACATCCATGATGCTCTCTTTTCCTTTCCTCCAGTACGTTACCTATTTCTTGATCCCAGTTTTTCCATTTTTTTGTCATTCCCAACCAGCTTTCTATATCTGTTAACTTATGCGATCTCCTTTCATTATTATCAGTGTTTTGAGCTGGTTTTTATCTATTTTCGATATTATACGATTCAACTTAAGTCTAACTCTAATTTCTTTGGTCTAACCCTACTTTTCTGCTCAATATTTTTATTTCAATTGCCATGCTTATTGATTTTAGTCTAGGTATTAATGAAACCAAAGAGTCACTCTGTCGTTTCGTAGCCATGAGCGAATTTTGGGATGTCTGCAGGCTTCTACTTAGGTAAATGTTCCTCTTCTATCCAATCATCTCCTAGGTGCTGTGCTCTAGGATTCTTAAGTGCTGTGCAGTTGGAAAGTATGTAGATTGAGGTTTCTTTTTCCATTCCACAAAATCTGCATTCTTCTTCCTCCACTATTTTGAGCTTTTTCAGGTGCCCATTCAGGCGACAATGTTCCGTTAGGATCCCTGTTAAAACACTTAGCGCAGTTTTACTTTGACTTATGCATTCATTTGATCCAACAGGTTGTAGTCACCCAGAAGAGTCTTTGATTGTATAAACCCTACTAGATCTTTCCAATGGTCAGATCTTCTCTTTTTCTCGGCTTCACCTATTTCTTTCAATATTACATTGGGGCTGATTCCGCAAAAGGGTCCAGGCCCCCAGAAAGTTATTTCAGTCCCCATATTTGCTAGTTCATCTGCTATTTCATTTTCTTCTATTCCAGTGTGTCCTGGAATCCATAGTAAGGTGACTATATTGTTCTTGCCTAGTTCATTGAGTTTGTCTAGGCACACACCATTTTGGAACTGATTACACAAGAGCTCATTGCCTTAATGGCTGCTTAACTATCCGACATTACGATAATCCTTTGTCTTCTGTATCCTTTATCAATATTGAACTGAGCGCACTTTCTTATGGCGTGGATTTCCGCTTGAAAGATACTTGGGGTTTTTCCCAAGCTTTCAGAGTGTTTGGTTCCTGGCCCAAATTCTTCTATTACTTTTGAGCCGTCTGTGTACCATTGAATGGCATTCTTTCCAAGTCTGGTAATGGTATTTGGATCCCATTCCTTCTTGTTGCTTAATTCCGTAACGAATTTCTTTGAAAAGTTATACTTTTTCATCATACCAGAAATGTTAACTTGATGCTTATTATCTCAAAAAATACCTCGTTCTACTGGACTTCCTACTTATAAAAGATCGGTTCAATCGAAAAATGACATAGATCATACAATAAAATATGAAGAGGAATCATGATGATCTTGAAATATCGACAAACCTCAATTTTTTATATACATATTAAATCCCAACGGTTCTAGGCCGACCCTGGACAATATCCCAATTCAAATTTGTTATGTTCAACGATGTGACATTTAGATTTTGAAAAGCCGTAGCTGACATTCTGTTATATTCTGTTAAAACCTTTGATGGAAGGACCTAAATAAGGTCACATACAGATTTTTTTTGTTTTAGTGAGATTCATATATTTCTGAGTTGAACGTATTAGACAAAGGATTTTGCTTTGTTGTGTATAAGGAAAAAAAGTGTAGTGAATATTAGAGTGTTGGTGAAATCGCTATATTTCAGTTTTAAATTAGAAAGAAAGAAACATTTGTGAAACAACATGAGGGGAAGTCGGGAACTGGCTAGGAAACACCTCCATACTGAAAGTCTACTGAATAAGTTAGACAAGGAATTTTTCTCCAGGCTGCTAAGAGACATTTGAAGACAGTTACCGACTTGATGACTGGACACTGTACCCTGAGGAAGGATATGCACAGGATGAGCAAAGTTAGTGAGCCTATGTGCAGAAAATGTGAACTCTACACATATTCTGCTTCTGTGAGAACGTACAAGGACTCAGGCGGAAGCATTTTGGAGTGGAAATAACACAACCACAACCACTGAAGATTCCTCTAGATAAACTATGGTGGCCTATATAGGAGACACGAAGCTTCTGGAATGGAAGTAGGTAGATAAAAATGGTACAAAGATTTAGTCCAAGTGCCTGGCCTGCCCAACCCAAACGTATGAATGAATCAAATGACATTTATGAAAAATACATTGATTTTTACATCTTAAGACTTCCGACTGCTTCGTTTTTCAGCCACCCTGTATAAATTTCATAAGAAAACAGTGACAACAAATATAAAAAGCTGTATATTTTCATAACGTGTGTGCGAGTATTATCATTTTTAAATCACCCACATATCATTTCCTTTTCTTTTATAACTTATATTCTCAAGCCGTTCCAGAAATATAAGAATCAGAAAATATAGAAAGGCTGTTATTCCAGAATATCGGAATAGCGTGCTATTTACGAGGTGAAAATACTGAGCTTAAGAATCACCACACGTTAACGTTCGTGTGTTAGATCGTTACTGGGCTTTTAATCAAAACGAAAAGGGCGAAAGCACCTAGTAACTTAGTTTTCTATGTAAAAAAA
>CAJUYI010007329.1:0-12276 GCA_910591695.1 Galerucella pusilla
TATGCACTACAAGAGTATTATAAGCAATTAATTTCTGCATATTAACAATTTCAAGCGAAATAAATAATTATTATCTACAAGAAAAGCGATAACCAAATTCTAACTTAAAATCTGAATACAATTCGTATGAATTGCATCCCATATTTCATTCACTTAATTTAGTTTGTCCCTATCTTCCTCGCTTTCTGGAAAGTTTTCGGTGTGTGTTTGCTGAAAGGTGTTGAAATTGATTCGGGAACTTGAGGAATTCTCAGGAATTTTGTTTAGATACACGTACGCATACCTGGATATTGTAAAATGCCAACTGCGAAGCTGCGCCTCTTGGAAATATTAACTTTACCAGTTTTCACGCGTATTTAATTGGAAATAATCGGCGATTAATTGTTTGAAAGTAAATTTAAGTAAAGCGTCTTTTTCGCTATGGAGTGATTTATCTAGTCTATATAAATGCCAAGCGTAAGCAGACATTGACAATTTTGTAATTCTGCCATTTTCATTCCAGTTTTTATACAGTTTTTATACAGGGAAGCGAGAAAGTCTGGCACCAAGTATTTTTCTTTGAAAATAATAAACATATAATTATCAAATTTTAGGGTTATGAACAGTATTGTATTCTTCGTTTCCAACGGGAACTGCCAAGAAAATGAAGAATACAAATTCCGATAATAGCCTCAAAATTTGATAATTATATGTTAATTCTTTAAAAAAAAATGACTTGGTGCCAGACTTTCTCGCTACCCCGTATACACTCACCGGCACGAAAAACGGAGCAGTTGAATTTTTTTAAACAAACTTCAAATTTTAATGCTTTGTGGTGTTTTATTATTAAGTATAATATCTTACACACAAATAAAATAGCATGTTTAAAATATTTTCTAACAACAATTGAACCTTTATTTGAAGTAAAAAAGTTTATTTGAGTTAAAATAATAATAGATCTCATTACTTTGCCGTAAAGTGCAAGTGCATAGTTGGCCATGAATTTTGAGAAAAGTGACAGATCCAACGTGACAGATACGTGTTAAATTTGTGCTGCGTTTATTTAATCTATAGTGATACATTTATTTAATCTAAAAAATATGTCTGTTAATCCCGAAACAGCGGCTGCTTCAAGATGGGAGGAGTGAACGATATGTTGCCTGACAGTATAATGTATCCAATAGCACTGTGCACCGTATTTTTACACGTTTTTTGGAAACTGGAGCTTACAATAGACGACCTGGAACTGGTCCTCAACGCAGAACTAACGCTCGTGATGATCGTTTTATCACCTTACAAAGTCTAAGAAATCGTCATGCTACAGCTGTTGAAATCAGAAATCAACTTCAATACGTCCGGCAAATTAATGTAAGCGAGCGGACAGTTAGGCGAAGACTCAGGGAAGCCAACCCTAACCAATTGTAGACCTGCGACAGGCCCAGAACGTCTTAGGCATCATCGTGTTGCACGACTTCAGCTCGCTAGAATTCATGAGCACTAGGGTGAAAATGAATGGGGGCACGTTTTATTTACTGACGAGTCCAGATTCAGCTTACGGTCTCCAGATGGCCGTGAGAGAGTATGGCGAAGGCCACACGAGCGTTTTGCTGAATGTACCTTCAGCCCTAGGGTAGGATATCAAGGGGGATCCGCTATGGTGTGGACCGGAATTTTTCTGGAGGCACACACAGAATTGTACATCCTTCCGAGAGGCTCCTTAACTGCTGCCAGGTACATTGAGGACGTTCTCCAAGATTTTGTTGTCCCTTATGTTGATTTTATTGGAAATGACTTTCTTCTTAAGCATGATAACGCAAGACCTCATACTGCGAGAATCACTCAACAATATTTAAACGGGGTAAACATTCCTGTTATGAACTGGCCAGCGTTAAGCCCAGATACCAACCCCATAGAACATGTTTGGGACATGCTTGGACGAAGAATGCGAAGTCGTGTTCCTGCTCCTTTAAACTTAAATCAGCTGCGACAAGCTCTTTTAGAGGAATGGGAACTTATTCCACAAGCGGACATTCGGCACTTGATTTTGGGCATGCCAAGAAGGATACAGGCATCAATTCGAGCACGTGGGGGCAACACCCGTTATCAATAATGCGGCTCCAAAGTTTGGGATAGCAAGTCGTTTCAGTTTTGAATAATTTAAAGTCGTTATGACAGAAATTTATTTTCGTTCTGGTTTTTTAAATTGTTACAAACAGTTTTTTGTTCTCGTTTTTAAATCGTTCGGAATCCTTTTTTTTTCTTCAAATAAAGGTTCAATTGTTGTTAATAAATATTTTAAACATGTTATTTTATTTGTGTGTAAGATATTATAATAATAAAACATCACAAAGCATTAAAATTTGAAGTTTGTCTAAAAAAATTCAACTGCTCCGTTTTTCGTGCAAGTGAGTGTAGTTTGGCAAACTTATTTGAAGCTGCGAAACGAATCCGGCCGAAAATATTCGGAATTGCCACGTTTAAAGCTAAAGTGCTAGGTATATAGCGACAATAATTAAAAAATCTATTTCTGATTATCAACAATATATCAATGAATATTAATCTTCAGATCTTCAATGTGATTGTTTCATTCGATTTTGTCTATTAACATTATTTGTTCTGGATAATAAAATATGTTGTGAGTTTCCTTCAAGTCGGCAACGTCGTGCGAAAACCATATCACCGCGTCCTCCGAACGATCTCAATTTATCGAACGGCCCCCGTTACTATGGTACCACCTGAATTGCTATTGGTAAGTGCGCGCGTGTGCTTTTTTCCCTCCCTTTGACTATTGACTGACTTTGATTGTCATAAATTTTACGTTTTACCGTGTTTAAAAATTACCATACGTTTAAAGCGAAGCATAAATCAGTTTCTATATATACATAATCATAAATTGCTTTAAATACTTTTATAAAATACACTACGCCATTGGTACAGTTATGATATACATTGGCTATGTTTCCTCACCCCTTACTGATACCGCGTACCTAGCTTCAGGTTATTGAAGTAAACAAGAAGCTTATATTAGGTATGTAGGCATAAATACTCGAGCGTGGCAGTTGAAGATATGAAAGATACCTAAGACCTAATAGAGCAACTTTGGAAAGTATTAGCTCTATATGAGTGACGCGCACCTAGGATAGACGATCAGATTAGTAAGAAAAATCGATAGTCTGAAATACTCGAGCGCGTCAAATTAAGATATTGGGGGTTGATCTTAGTGTTTTAAGACTAAATTTAACTTGACGCCGCCGAGTTATAGGGTCGCGAACTTGTAAAAAAAACGTTAATCCGGAATTCTCAAGCGCGATTTTATTTTTTTTTATTTTGAAGAATATAATTTACTAAAAATACAAAATCTGCCGGTTTCCGCATGACCGGAAGTGTGGAGGAGCAGTTTCGTCTTCCGAAAAACGTGTTAAAACTTTTGGACTTAAAGAATCATGAAAACTCAAACTCCCGTTTTTTTGAGTAAGTATAATATCTCGAAAACGGAGGGTTTTTAAAAAAAATGGATATGGAACAACCATGATTAAAATATGTAACTTTTATTATATTATCTCAATTTTTTTTTTCTAAAGCTTCTCGACAATTTTCGTGTACTCGGAAAAAGTTACGCGTATCTGTATACAAAAGTATTATTAACATGTACAGTTTCATTTATTTACATTATTCAATAGCCTGTTGATCCTCAAATTATTTTTTGGACGGACCGTAAGCAAAACGAAGTGAAGAATTGAAGCAAAAAAGAGGAATGTACCATAAACATGTAATACAGACCTTTTTCGGTCAGATTAAGAGAACCCACCAACATTTTTGTCAGATTAAGAAAATATGCTTTCAGGATACCGAGATAAACCTCCCCTATGAAAATCTGATGCGCTCGAGTATTTCAAAATAACTTTTTTTTGCATTTTCAAAATTTGTCGTAACTTATCGTCACGCCGAAATTGTCAGTTTTTTTAAAGGGTGCTTCCTTGGGGCCTACTTAACACCCCTTCCGAAAATCAGACGCGCTCGAGTAAACTTTTTTCCGGATTTTTGACTACTTTATATGCCTACCCCCACCACGCAAACCGACAAATTAGTATACCGTTGTTATCAGAAGCACTTGGGGCATACGTGGTATGAATATCTGCCCAAGTAAGTGTTTTTTTCAATATTTTTGAAAAACCATACACGCCATACCCACCGCTAAAATGGTTTCTACCAAACGAGCTTTTTTTTCGAAATTACTTCATCTTTCCCCCTCTATGAAGATTCAAATTTCTTTATGTATGTCGATAATTAGATGCCAAAATTAGTATTTAATATTTCGTATTGCTAGAAAACGTTTAAAAATAGGTTAAATGAAATTTGAACACGATTTGATTGGGAATTTATTGCATATCGTGAAACGTAAGTATGTACAATTGTACAGTACTGCGATTAGTAGATATAAATATAGATTATCATTTTGACATTATTCGTTTTGTTGGTATACAGAATTATTGTTATTTACTCCAAACAAATTATTATTTAACATATCTGATGATGAAACGAGTTTTTCCCTGAGGCACATAAAATACCAACAGATAATGGGTGTGTGATAATTGTATGAGGTCGCCTGAAGAAAATAAATAGGTAGGAACGGAGCACTTTAGATATAACTGACATGACTTCCATTATTTGCCTTTTTTTTAATTCACATCTTCTTGAATCTTCTCTAAATATTAGGACAAACTTTCGAAGATTGAGAAATGATAGACATATGAGCAGATACGTTGAAATATACAAGGGGCCGTATGAATAAAAATGAGCACAACCTTCTACTTGCAAAACATGAAGCAAACGCTATAGGGACATTCCACGCCAACTCAACAGTCGATCCCACGTCACCTTCTCAGATCGGGCCCAAAATTGGTACATCGATTTGTACTATCGAAAAAAATATATTCCTAAATTTACAGGTCCTGAGGCCGCTACCTGTCCCCAGGGGCGTACAATCACGTTTCCATCCACCATTTCAATTCTTCAATTCCAGGGGTCCGAAATCGGGGTTTTGAGTACTCCCACGTCATTTGGATGCCAAATTTCCCCCCTATGAATAAAAATTTAAGTGAAAGATTTTACTCAAACTTATATTAGAAGCATGTTCTTCTACTCACGTTTAAGTATTTGCTCATCTTGTTATGAATATGCACCTTGCAATAAGCTGGTCATAAAATGGCAGAGTTCGTGAATTTATGGGCACAGAAGCAATATAAAGTGAGAAGGGAAGTTAATAAGCGAGATTTCAAATCTTTTCACAGATTTCGAGAAGAAAATGTAAATTGGATGGCAACGTACTTTTTGGGAGAAAATCTAGAAAGAATAGGAGGCGCGCTTTCTTCAAATCATAAAATGAAGGTTTTCTTGCTATCCTGGACTTCAGATGGGTGTAGCAGAAGAATTGGGAATCATTCAGTCGACTGTTTCAAAAACAATTTCATTTGTAATAAACAAAATAGTTGAAAAGTTCCATTTATGGATCAAATTTCCGTCAACCCAACCCAAAATAAACGAAGCACAGCAAGCGTGGCAAGGAAAATATCATTTTCCAAGTGCTATTGGAGTGATTGAATGCACGCACGTTCAGATTATGAAACCAAATCAACATGGTGATGAATACATCAACAGAAAGTTTTACCTATTGTCGGATTCTCCCCTCCATCTATTAATCTATGTAAAAATTTTTTCCCACTGCTTCAAAACAATTTTTTTATTGCCAGTTTTGATTTTGTCAACCTTATTCCTTAGTCTCGTTTTTTACCAGCAACTCAGGACTTGCTAACGAATGTCGAGAACGACTTGCTAATCTTGCAAGGCGGAACGTGGTGCGGCTAGAATGGATTCCAGCCCACTCTGGTTTTAAAGGCAGCGAGATAGCGGCAGCTCCTTTCTGCGGCCCGGGCCCGACCCTGGGCCGAACAAAACAAAAAATACGCAAGGAGACGAAGAAGTGGCTGAGGAATCAGCACCTCGCTCATTGGAATGCTCTGCAGGGTCCTAGACAATCCAAACTTCTACTGAAGGGATGGACTGATGGACACGCCTGGGCAGCCACTGAACTACCAAGGAGTAGGCTAAGGAAGATAGCAGGACTGCTGTATGAGGAAACACCTCCACAACTTAGGAGTAGAGGAAAGTTCCCTATGTAGGGGTTGCGGCATGACTGACGAAACGTCAGTCCATGTTCTCTTAGAGTGTCCACACTGGGCTGTACTACGCAGGCGAATCTTCGGAGTCCCTGCTATGGCCCCTGGAGACACAAGCAGACATCCATTGTAAAAGGTTGTGGCCTTTATTGAAGGGCTCGGCTTCATGGATGTCTAGGTAGCAGGAATGGCACAATGGGCCCGCCAGTGGCCTCAGTGCCGGAACCTTGGCTTGAATTGTCCAGGACAAGGCTCGCCTGCACATTTAGTAGTAGTAGTCTCGTTTTCATACTGCTTACCTACTTTCTTCATTAGTTGCGAAACGGTTAATGGCTTTCCAATTTTTCGTTCTTTTTTATTTTTTATGTGGAAAATTTGTGATTTGGTGAGGATTTCAGGTCTTTCTTGCAATTGCATTGCTACTAGCAGGTTGATACCTTTTCCTTCGTCATTCCCCTCGTCTGAAGACATTTTAATTACACCTACAATCAAATTAATACAGGTGCAACTCGACTGTTTGCGAGTTTCGACAGAAATGACCAGGCAGTATAAGCAAATCATTATTCATATCCACTCGAGTAGATGCTTATACTTCGAACTGTTACTCTAGGCTCTTGCTTGGAGCGTTTGCTCATACTCATGAGCATTTGCTTTCTTTTCATTCATACGGCCTAGGGTATTCCCTATACGCTCTGACCAATAAACCTCTTTCTAAATATAAGCCGGAGAGATAGAAGGTACTGGCAAGAGGCAAGATACACTCATAGGATAAACAAATTAAGTGACAGCCAGAGAGCCCCTGCTGCTTTAAATAGTTGGTAGATAGCATCTAGACTGGTAGATTGAACACGGTGATTGAACTAAAGTGATGTTAGCGTGTAATATTGTTGTGTGTCACACACTCAGGAGACGTTTTAGCAGCCTTCAGCTATAAACTATTACCTAGTCATCGGCTATCAGATATCAGCAGCATTATAATATCGTACTAGATACAAAATTCATAGTTTTATTTTCAAACTTTTTTCTTATTGCTTTCAAACATATTCTTTTCAAAATCGAAAACTCCGTCTTCCAGATTTTTAAATAAAAACTGCACAGACTATAAATAATAAATAATTTCTTACCAATTTCCACCAAGTCGAAACAAAGCTACGTTGAAATTGTAGAAATAGGAAAATATATCGAGTAAATGAAATTATTGCAAATGCCGAGGTATTTTGTTTCTGTACGCTTCGGTGACTTTTATGGGACGGAAGAAGCCTTCAAGATACTACATCATAAGTCCGTGGAAGTTGACTACAACTCACCTGCAAAAAAAAACAAAGCCTGTGTTATTTGAATCTATAAGTTGGTTTGGTTGGAAATGTGAAAAATATAAAAAGGACTTATGTTATGTGCAATGAAATATATTGGGTAGTTTATTGTTTGCCAGAAGTTTTTTGGATGTGAAGAAATTCCAGGAATTAGAAATGTCTGGATGATAATTTTTTCCATCAACTTGGACAGCTTAAAATGCATTGGTTGTATTTTTTGTTGTCGAAAAACTCCTACTACCCATAAATTTTCTATATTCGTTCTTAGAGGGCACGGGAATTTGTAAGAACTTCTGCCAAATTTATACACGTTAGACGTCTAGACAAATTACATGGCATTAACATAAACTTAATCGATAATCCCTAGTTTTCTAAACCATACATTTAAAACAACATTTCACATGTATAATAACATTCGTACACTCTTAAAAAGTATTTTTCTAACAGCAGTTACTTTTGTCGTGTATTAGAAAAAAGAAAAATTGGAAAATTAACAAACAAAATTAGTGAAAGAAGTTTTTTTTGTCAGATCGTTTCATTCTGTTCTGCATAATCAGTATTTATTAATTATTATGATTGAATAATGCATTTCTAGTTATTGATCTGAGAAGTTTTTGATATTTTCCACCAATATCTCATTGTTATCCAATTTCAATCTCTTCGTAATTACATTATTTTTCCTTCTTTCTTTATCTATAATTCCCATTCTTCCATTCTATTTCCATTTCAGCATTTTGTTTTTCAATTGTTTGGTTTTCACTCCTTAATACTTCGTCTTCAACTTTCAATATCAATATTTCTTCATTAAAGAGAGCAATTTCCATTGTGTTTTTAATTTCTTCCAATTTTATTTCCATCTCTGCAATTTCCATAGTGTGCTTCGACTCATTTCAAGGCCATCCTTATCATCGCAAACCGTGGCAAGAACTTTGCCTATTGTCGGAAATTCTTTTCTAATGAAGAGTCTTTCAAATGATTTTTCATTTGAAATTTTGGATTTCCAGGAGATTTACGTGCTGTTTGAAACTTGCCACATTACTCGTCACAGTAGATTTTATAAAATGTACGAAGATACCTCCATTCAGATACTTGCGACCTGCAAAAAACTACTCAATTTCAGGACACCCTTGGAAGACTGCTGGATATACGAGGGAAATTTACCTAAAGTTGAGCCTGTGGATATTCTATCTCTGCCTAAAGGAAATAGTAGTAGCAGCCAAAGCACTGACGCTATACTGTCTTGCGTCGAAACCGAATTAAAACCTATGATGACGCTGGTCACGGAGGAGGGGTGCGAGAAATAGAAATGGTGCCTCATCCTTGTTAATCGATTCAGAACGATTCTTGAAAGTTTTTCTTTATAAAAAAATGTTTGCGTATGGATCTAAAGAGCCGCAGATTGCCGACCTCTGACCTAGGATTTTTAAAATAGAATAATTGTAAATCATGAAATGAAACGAAAGTGTTCTACTAATAAAAAAAATGTTTCCACCCCTATTTACTCCAGTTCTAGTGTGTCCTGGAACTCACAGTTGAGGGACAATGCTGCCTCTAGGCATAAGATATTTCTAAAGAAACACAAACAACTTTAAAACTGAGGTCACAAGAAACCCTTCATGATAATTGATAATAATCTAAAATTGAACTGAGCACCGAGATCTCTGGTTTGAAATAAGTTTCCAGCATCGTACCTTTGCGTGAAGCATTAATGTTGATATTTTAGATCATGAAAAATCACTGCATTCTTAAAAAATTTTAATACTGTATCCAGCGTACACATGTTATTAGCGAATGTTTCGTTCCGGATGCTTTTTAGAGTGTAGGTAAAACCTTTTTGGGTATATCAGTAGAGAGTTAGAAAACACGAAGGTGCCTGGCTTTCCCTAGCACCGGTCATGATAATTGCATGCTTTAAACAAATTTAGCCGGCAGGTTAATTTGTATGAAACGTATAAACGGATCCACTCATCTGACTATTGTAAGACCGCATTTTTCCTCTCACTCGCTCTCGTTTCATAGTCGAAATTACAGGGTCGGTAAAAGGGGTGATAAAATATAAAAAGTATCTTCATCTACTCCTATACTTTAAGCTGTTAATTAAATGCCAATTTTCAGTTTCATAATGATACTCATTATAACACTGGTTTTCATTATGAAACTGAAAAATTGACCAATAGAAATCTAGATTTTCAAATACCCAAGTAGGCAGACCCAATAGTTTCTGTAGAATGTTTGACAGTGTTGTATGACAGTGTAAATCTTTTGCGTTAGTTTTTAAAAGAAATGTCAACCACCAGACCAAAAATACTTAATGACCAAGGCGAATACATATTTAAACTCATTATTTTTGTTTACGTTAATGTATTACTGATATTGTATAACAGTAACATACGCTTTTTGATATCATTTCAACCATGTGGTCCCATTGCGCAGTTTTTTTCGATCTGTACATTCCGGGTTTGAGTCCTGGGTAGTACATTTTTTTATATTTTTTTTTAAATCAAATTTCCACGTGGAAAAAATAGTGTATGCAACTCTCATGCAATGGTTATTAATATACTCGTATCAACCATACGGCTCGTTTCGTATCCCGGTTAATGCTTGTGTAATACCACAATACTGGTATAAATAAAGAGTGATTCCAATGAATAACGAATTATTTTTTGAGATCCGTTATCTAAAAATGAAGTTTTGAGTCAAATTCAGAAAATATAACTAAACAATATAAAAATTGTACAATTGCCATAATAGTTATTTATGTACCAAGGCAGTAAAGTGATTCTTTATCGGACGAGTCTGAAATTATGGGACGAGCGAAGCGAGGCGAATAACAGGCGAGTCCGATAAAGACACTTCACTGACGTGGTGCATACAAAATTGTTTCGCCAACTGCTCAGAATTCAGAATATAAAATTATGACAAAGTAAACAGCACATAAAACAAATCTACTTTTTATTTGTTATATTTAAATTGAAGGTACACCCTGGAACATTATAAAAGTTGATTCCTGAAGTCAAAGGAGTTCCAACAATAATTTCTTATGAATAAATCGCAAGAAAACTATTATGAAGCCGTAATAGGAAGAAGCGTGACACTGACAGATGATGATTTTCGAGTAATGTCAAAGTCAAAATACTTTACCTTCCGCATATGTCACTTTACTTGCCGCAAATGCGGCAGATAAAGTAAAGGAAGGTAAACTGTTTGTTTACTTCCGGAAATCAATCTGATAATTGACGGCTTTACTGACGGTTGGCGATTAAATATTTTTTCCACTTCTAGCTGTGAAGTTGACACTTATTGCTTCTTCTAGCCAACTGAGAAATTGAATTTTCTATTGGTTAATAATTTTCTCTATTATCAACCTAAGTCAATAATGCACTAATTCAAATATTTTGAGAATCCAGAGTTCAACAAAAACTTGTGCAGCATAATTTTGTATACCCAGGAGATTGTCTTTAACGTATTTGCTGCTTGAAATAACCTATCAAGTTGAAATTATTTGAATAAAAATGCCATTAGCACCACAGCGCTTACAAACGCAGTTATAACTATAACTAGTTATAACAAAACACTCAAGTGTTGTGTTGTGAACGCAATACCACTGTAATATTTTGACATTGTTAATAGAGTATAATGTCAATTATTTTCAATTTTTCTCCCAATTTTGGCTGGTAGTGAAGGTCATTATCAAAACAAATAGGTTTTATAAATTTTTTGGCTCAACTCATTACCCTTGTTAAAAATATCTCGCACGTTACTGAAGTTTTATGAGTCTGATAATTGAGAATTTTTTATTTGATCGACCCAGCTTCTAAGTATACGGACTAACATCTTCAAAATGATTAGAATCATTGTATAATAAATGTAAAATATTTTTTAAAAGAAGTAATTTATCGAAGACGTAATTTTTGAAATTCTTGTTTTGAATGTACCTCAAGTTAACAAACCCAACATTTTCGGGCTTCTCTTTCAAAAGATCAATTCCTTCCTGCTTTTTAAACGTTATTAATTAAAAAAAAATTACATTTCACTCTCAATTTCAGGTCCTCTCTTTTATATACATCATAAGATGAAACCTGAACTGTACAGTTTAATTTCGGTAATTTTTTCGCGTCCCTTCGAAACGAAACTATTATGGAATACCTTAACCGAGTTCAAGTAATTTACTACAGCTGATCGTGAACCTTCGCTAAATGCTTTAACTGCTTATAACGCTAGTTCGATAATATATAACCGTCGTGCTTACAAAAACTATAATATGGAATTGCATTTTAACGAACAAATCTACTGTGTGGTGTACAGAACGAATACTGAATCATAAAAGTTGTTATCGTTTGAACTTTGTGAGATTTTTAAGGAGAACATTGAGTAACCAATGGATTTTTTACATTGTAACTGAAAAAATAAATTATAAAAGTTTTTATTGCTTCTTAGGCCCGGTGTAGAAGGATCACATGTGTCAGCTGGACGTTCGCGTCCAGTGTCTCCTTGTCTCCTGACATTGTATTACTCAAAGCAGGAGGAGTACTGTCTCCTCTAATATGGAACCTTGTAATGGGCGGACTGATAAGGAAACTCAAAAAGGAACACCATACTGTCTTAGGATATGCGGACGATCTAGTCATCATATCACAAGGCAAATTCAGTACTACGGTCAGAGAGCGCATGCAACAGGCTCTGAACATAGTAACGAAATGGACGACAGAGGTGGGTTTAAATATAAGTCCCACCAAATCAAACGTAGTACCCTACACCAAAAGAAGGGACTTGGCAGGTTTGGGACCACTATACCTTCAAGGTACGGA
>CAJUYI010007330.1:0-12271 GCA_910591695.1 Galerucella pusilla
TTAAATAAAAAGAGAGACACACATCATTTAATACATACTTATTCCTTTTTACTTAGTATGGATGAAAATAAAAATAATAATAATAATTCTAACAATGAATTATCAGAGTCAATATAATAAAATAGTCTTGTTTATTTAATCAGCAAATATATCACTAATAGTTTCCGGTTGTGTAAAACCTTCTTTTTGACAGGACCAATTTTTTCCTTGCTGGTATCGCATATTACATTGTCTTTATTGGTGGCAAAGTAATGGATTTTGTGATGTGTGATAGATAGTGTGGAATAATAATGGTAACAAAAGTGATGTACGGGTTCTATTTTTATAAGAGTGACAAACTTATGAATTTAGATGCTGGATGTCACATGAGCCATGGTTTATGTTGATAAGATTGTTACGAATAAAAAAATTTTTTGGTTGTGTTACTGTTCTGAAAAAGTCTTTAAAATACAATTTATCAAATAATAAATTATTGACCCTAGTAACAATTTTGATTAACAATACTTACAATAGTTACTGCTAATTTTAACTTTGTTTTTGACATGGCCATTTTCCTTTAGATTGGATATCACATATCTTTGGAACCTTATTGGTGGCAAAGTATTGATCTCGAGATGTGTGATAGACAGTGTCTAAGAATAATGGTAAATGAGTGGTGTTTGGTTTTTATGTTCATAAGAATGACAAACTTGTGGATGTAAATATTAGGCATTACGTGAGCCATGGCTAGGTCATTAATAAAGTTGAATAAGTTATACATTTAATATCTTCATAATAATAATTTCATTGACCCTCGTAAATAATTTTCATAGTTCAATACAACTAATAAACCAGATTGTTAGCAAAATATTAATGGTACGCATGTCAATAAAGAAAAGAAATATTATTTTTATACATATAAGAAACTCAAGAATTTTAATTACAAATTTTGTCTTCATGTTCGACTTCAATCAGATTTAGATTTTATTTCCAAAATGTAACTTTTAACTACCACGTTTAGGTGTTTTATATAATGATGTTTTACTTAATTTATACAAACTCACTTTGCACGTAAGTTTAAATTAATTATAATTTTTACAACTTGATATTTGAACTGTTCATATTTTAGCCTTGATAAAGGATTCAAATAAATCCGAAAGCTTGGAAGTAGTAAAAAAGAGTTTAATTTCTTAACCAGCCCAGATTGTGACGGAATCCCCAATAATTTATATATATATATATCTTGCGGTGGTTAGGTCGTCCGCTAATAGACCATTTGCATTTGTTAGGTCTTCCATGTGCGCTCCGTCCTCCGTATACGGAGGACCTAGCGCATCATGTGTTAAATGGTTCATTATGCCGTACGTGATCACATGAAAAAATTTTTGATGGAAGACCTAAAACTCTTTTTCACAAAATTTGAATATTTTACTTGCGAGTTCTGACGTCTTGCAACAGGAGGGCGCTCTTTCGCGTATACCAATGCGTATACTAATTTATCATTCTACGGTGGATGGGTCCTCAACCGAATATTGAATTATACAAATCGCAGAGTATGGCTCCTCCGTAATATCGGCAACATTGTATCCGATATTATATCGTGATAATTCTCTGGTTATTAAATATATCACATAAGCGTTGATTTTACTAACGGTTAGTTTTCGAAATTCACCTCGGGGATATTGTGATTGTATTCTTACTTCACTTTTCATTATTTTCTGAGGGTCGGCTGCATAATAGTATTTTTTATATTTTTCATAAATTTATGGATTAAGACTAACTTTATTTTCTAGTTTTCAATAAGTCTTCATATTTTTTCTAAAAACTGACAGAGCCTCTACCAACAGGGCTATCTGACTATATGTGAGGATTATTCTGATATAGGTGGTGTCATGGGAATACATGTGTATTATATTTCAAATTATGGTTCAACTTTAAGCAAGTCAAACAAATAAAACTTATGGAGAAAAGAGTTCTAGTTTCAGATCAGAGTTAGTATAATATATAGTTACTTTTTAAATAAGGGGTGATTGTAATGTTATGTAGGTACCAATATTTATTTTTATTTTATTCTAACAGTGAAAGAAAAAGGAGCGAAAAATCACCACTCGCATACCACTTTCAAAAGTACTTTATATATACAGCATGTCTCACTAAGTTGGAACCATATGGAACATTTTTTTATAATCAATTTTAGAAAAAAGAATTATTCTCCATAAAAAGTTTTCCTAAACTTACAACACAAAATAGAGTTAACAGATATTACATTTTTTACTCGTAAATGCGGTTCGTCAAAAAATATACAGTTTACTAAGGAGTGGAGCACCTTTATTATTGATAATATGGGAAATTGTTATATAGGAAAGTTATTCAGAATTGAAACGCTCAGAAAGATACGATCACATCTATTTGGCATGAAAAATAAATTTTATAAATTTGAACACTAACATGATGTGACGCGAGATCTGCTCAGGGTTAGCAGGGTTTGTCTGCTGTCTGTGCAGATTATTATGGTTTTACCAGATATGTCTTTCCTGGTTAGTTTTTTAGCGGCTATTGATATGCCAGCCAGTTCTGTTTGAACGACTCTGACGTATTTTCCCATAGCCCACTTTGTTCTCAGGCTCAGCGTCCTAGAATACATCCCGCATCCTGGGCCTTCTTTTGTTTTGGTGCCGTCTGTGTATATGCGAATTCCACATTCTGCTCCGTGTTTTCATTTATTTCTATTTTATAGGATTTTTCGAAATCAAATGTGGGCTCAATTGAGTCGTTATTTGCTTGTAGTATGGGTAGCGCATTCAGCGCTTCCCACCTCAGACGTTGCCTTAATTGCCCCATTCCTACATCGGGATTTATACCAACCGTGCGAAGTCGTAACATTGACAATATTGCAAGCTCTTTGATGAAAATATCAAGAGGTTTAATGCCAATGATCACCTCTTTCATCTTTTAAAAGGATGAAAATCTTTCCATTTCTTAATATTTTTTAGCAATTTCTCAATTTAAATACGTAATAAATGCATAACAATAATTCATTTTACAAATGGGAAAATTTAAAGTCGTAAAACAAACATAACCAAATTTCTGATAAGTGTATTTTGTGCTTTTGGTCATGCAGAACTTTTGATGAAAAATAACTGTTTTCCCAAAATTGGTAATAAAAAAGTTTTCCATATGGTTCCAATTTAGTGAGACATACTCGTATTGTATATAAACTATAAACTAAGTATAAACATACAAAGAACTTCTCACTTTTACATGTAAAACGTCAAATTATTGGGTAAGATTTTCGCGTGGTCGTAGGAAAAACAGTGTACGTCACTTGTGCAAGTGATTTTTCACAGTCGCGGGATTTGTCCACTCGTGTCAAAACTGTCACTTTCTGGACTCGTAATGTAATAAACTATAAATGTGCAGCTTTTTGTCGTGGTTTTATTTTTTATGATATTCATTTACACAATTTATAAGTTGCTTTTATTAATTCTTGGAAATTTTATTTCAAGATCGGAATAACGTGTTAAATATTTTGAAAAATATGTCGTCATCACCAAGATTTTGTTTTATATTTCAATGTTTCATGTTACATTTAACTGAAATTTACGAACTATTGAAAAAAGTAACTCATCAGCGTTCGATAAGATACTGATATTTCTTTTAATTTGATTGGGTCAAAAAATGATAAGACAATGGTAAGTGTAGAAATGATTTATTTAGACAGCCAAAAATATCGTTACTATTTCTGAACTGAAATAACATTTTATTTTCAATATTACGAGCCCAGACCCATTCAATGTTTTTTGTATTGGTTCTGAACGAAAACCTTTATTTTCAACCAGTTTCTATTTTTCAATAACTCGGGGTTTTTTGAAATAAGATCTTCACACTCAGCTATTTCGGGGGTCGTTTTTGTTTGATGTGCTTTTTGAAGTATGAAATGACCACTTGTTTTTCTCGGTTCGTCCATGAGATAAGTACTCTCTTCTCTTTCATAGGATTTTTCTTCTGTTCATGATTACTACTAGCAGCTAGCTCAGTTGTTATGCCATTAACCTCATTTTCCTCTGTTATATCTTGAATTCTTTGCCCTATGTCCTCATCTGATTCCATAATGTTTTCGTCTAGGTTCAGGTTGATCTCATCCAGAGTTTTACCCTTAAACTGGCCAGCTTCACCTTTCTCCATTAGTATAAGTAATTTTGATATTCTCGTGGTTTGGTAGATGTCATCGGGTAATCTGTATGATGATCGATGAATGCCTAATGTGTGACCCATAAATGACGCTAATTGTTCCATATCGTTCTCGTTTATATTAAACAACTGAGTAAGAGTGTGTATTTCGGGAGTAGGAGCTCTGTTGCAAAACCATTGTAGAGCAAGCTTCATACTATAAAAAGGTAACATTCAAATAAAATATTTGTTAATTAACAGTCTGAGTACTTACGTATTCCGCCGGGAATCGGAAATATTCTTGTGTCATGCTACAAAATGAAATGGATATTAATTTGCGAGTAGTTCATAGAGAGCGTGATAGATTTCTGATGAAAATCTGTGTGTGGAACGCCCATTTTCTCTGTGGGAATTATATAACAGTGTGCCCTAACCTAACCAAAAATTCGGGAGCAAGCAGATTACGTCAAAATAATGTTAGAAGGTTTTGTGAAACGAGCATTCATTTCGGAGTTGTAGGTCTCTGAAATTTCGAAATAAAAATCTATGTTTATACATGACTTCTTAATTATACACTGAAAAGATATAGAATTTCTGTGATTGGTTACGTGCATCCATGTGCTTGCTTGGTGGTATAAATGGTTGCCCACAGAAATCCAGGTGGGGATTTTACCCAGAAACAACCTGTACAATAAGTGAGTACAAAAACTAAGGTTATCAATCGATATAGTACTAATAAAAACATATTCTTGTTTGAAGTCGATAAAATGTACGGTTTCGAAGGCTCGTATTTCAAAAATCTATTTGAGTTTCCCTCGGAGTTTTCATCATTATTTTAACCTCATCTACTTGCTCCCGAATTTTTGGTACCTATTAAGTTCCTGGACAACCTATATATCATTTTTTGAATTCTATAGTAGCTTCTACTTCATGTGAGCTCATATTAAATAGAATAAAACAAGATATATGTTCATTTTCACTAATTTATTCAGTACTGTAACGCGTTTTGTCGACACTGCAACTTCTTCAGGCACGGTTATGGAGTATAATGTCTAAATCTAAAACAAGTCTCAGTGTCAGCGATACCTGGCATATTACTAAATAAATTAGTGTAAATCAACATACCATGGTATATTTAATTGATTATGTATGACTATAGGTCAAATTTTAAACCGATATGTTATATGATATCTGTTATTTGCTTAAAGTATTTGTTATTATTTGTATAATTTTCGAGAATATCGTTTCCATGCATAAATGAATATGTAGAAATATGTTGAAAAAAGAGGATGTCCTAATGGTGAAATTAATTTACACATCGACTTCCATCAGAATCTGAAATTTAGTACTTACCTGATTTCCTTTACTCGTACCATATAAACATGTTCTCACCAAGCCAGATAAACCACAAGTGGCAGAACTGAGGTGAACAAGCCCGAATGCTATTATTGGCAACATTGTCGGAGGACTGATCAACTTTTCATTGTATGGCTTAGTATTCACCAGAGGAACTATATACCGCAGTTTGTATGGTTTAAATACTGCGGTGGACCTAAAGCTTTGTATACAGGAAATAAAAATTCAAGCGGAGGACACAAAAATTGTATTTTCGCTGGAGGATCAAGAGATCGTAGAATATATGAAATTTTATTTATTTTTTAATTGATTTTTCGACGGATTTGCTTTAGTATTAGATGGATATGATATATACATGACGAAAATTGGATATATATTCATTGGTTCTAATGGAAGACCCATTGCTGGATTTAGCTTGGAGGATCTATGTACCCCTGGATGTATATATATATATATATATATATTTACGACTGGCTATCAAAGTGAGGACACGACTTTCAGCATACAAAGTGAGGACACCATGAAGGAGTGGATTGAGAACGTTAGGGACAGATATGTAATATAATTCGAAAATTAGGTAAATGGTGAGCGATAATATACTCGTGAATTTTCATATGGAAAAAAGTTTTAAAACTTGTGTATATTCGACAATCTGAGGACCAACCATTTATATATCAAAACGAGCACCGTATAATTATTCACCACCATATCCACAAAGTGAGGACCATCTAACATAAAAAACGATATATAACGCACCAAGTGAGGACTATACAATGTTGCCATATTTGAACATATTATAAGACTATTGTATCGAAGGAAAGAAAAAGATTAGAAAAAGAAAGACATATATGTGACCGAATTCTGCTTACACTGTTTTAAATAATTTTGAGTTAATATCAAGGTTGGCGACAATAAATTGAAGACCTAGATCCAATAGCTCTCGCGATAATGTTCCATCTAATATTAGTGGAAACTTTTGGGAAAGTCATGCACCTCAGGATAAGGCAACTGCAGGAGGTATTTTTGACCAAACAGTTGAGGAAAATAAAACTTTTTTAAATAATTCAATTCAATCGTTGTCTGCAATGGCACAAGGAAGGTCTAACTATGTTATGTTAGCTACAACACAGGTGTTTTTGTTGGATAGGAACGGAAAATTCGTTATAGCGACTGCTTTATAAGACAGCGTGCACAATGTTCGTTAATAACAACAAAGTTAGCGAGAAGGTTACTTTATCCATCTTATAAACGCACTATTCAAATTTCGGGAATATCAGGTAAAGGGGCCATGTGTAATGAAATGATTGACATTACACTATCTTTAAGAAATTGTAAAGACGTCAATAACCAGGAACTTAGTATATCTTGTTCAGTAATGGATAACTTTGTATCGAAACTGCCCCAAATAGAAATAGATATAAATAAAATTCGAATTCCATCAGATTTGCATTTGGCTGATCCTTTTTTTGGCAAACAAAAGTCAGTTGACATACTTCTCGGTGCCGATATTTATTACGAGGTAACCACACCAGAGATAATAAAATTAGGTAGGGGTTTGCCGGTGTTACAAAACACACTTTTTGGTTTGGTTATTGCGGGCAATATATCTGAGGAATTTATTGGGTATTTAAGTGCAAATAATAATTAGGATCGTAATAATGTTTCTTTGTCGACAAGTTCGTAGGAGATCAATAAAATGATGGAAAAGTTTTGGGAATCTGAAGAAGTCAGTTGTAATAACATTATAAATTCTGAAGATGAACTTTTTTTTTTTATTCTGTTATTTAACGTTGGTCTATTTCTGCGACTGAGGCTAATCACCGACGCCGGGAGCACTCTACCCCTAACCGGAAATTTTGGCGAACCCACTAGTGTTCCAACCAGTGGTAGCGTTCTTTAACGAGCCCAACATCCATGGACTCGGGACCTCGGTTTTACGTCTCCTCCGAAAGACGGCATATCTACATTATACCTCGTGCTCATTGGTATAATGCCTGCGAGCTGTGATATGCTAGTCCGCTGCAGGCTGTACGGGCCCTATACGATGGTTTTCCCTGACATGGTCGTCACCCATCCAAGTACTAACCATGTCCGACCTTGCTTGACTGTAATTATCGCATTGAACGCATTCCACTACAGTGCTGGGTCGTCGCCCCTTTTGATACCACCCCCTTTTGATACCACAAAGATTTTAGAAAATGGGTCTTTTCGGGTAAATATGTTACTAAAATCAGTTAACGAATATGAGAAATTGGGTGATTCCTTTACGTTAGCTAAAAGGAGATTTCTAAGTTTAGAAAAACGATTCGTAAAGGATAATAATTTATTTTTAAATTATGAAGGGTGGCACTGGGTCAAGCAAAATATGTCCTTTTGGGGGTCCATTCTTTATTAAAAATTCAAGGGCAAGGCGGGCATCATGTATAAAGGCATATATTGTATTTTTTATTTGCATGGTTACTAAATGTAATCATCTAGAGTTAGTGACAAGTTTATCATGTGAAGCATTCTTGTTAACATTTAAGCGTTTTATTGCACGAAGAGGTAACCCAAAAATAATTTATAGCGACAACGCGACAAATTTCTTAGGCGCTAGAAATCAGCTACACGAGCTATATGTATTCTTTAAAAATAAAGGAAATGAAAATAATATTGTGGACTTTTTTGTAAATAAGGGTACACAATAGAAATTTATTTCACCTCGATCGCCACATTGGGGAAAATTTGGGAAGCGGCGGTTAAAAGCGCAAAATTTCATATCCTACGAGTGATTGGGAAAACCAAAACTCATATTCGAGGAATTTAGTACAGTGTTGGCACAAATTGAGGCGATACTAAACTCACGGCCCCTGTGTCCACTCTCAAATGATCCTGGAGATTTGTTGTGCTTAACTCCTGGGCATTTTTCAATAGGGGAAAGTCTGGATGCGTATTTAGAAAAGGATACAACTACTGTTCCGGAAAACCGGCTTTCAATATGGCAAAAATGCACAGAAATCCAACAACATTTTTGGAAACGGTGGTCGGTGGAGTATTTAAATCAATTACAAAACCGACCAAAATGGCTAAGAACTACGGAAAATTTAAAATTAGATCAACTAATATTGTTAAAGGAGGACAATAGTCCTCCTCTAAGATGGCCTTAAGGTAGAATAATTGAAATTTTTCCGGGGGCTGATGGTAGGGTTAGGCTTATTAAAATAAAAACAGAGACTGGAATTTTCACCAGGCCTATTAGGAAGGTCTGCCCCTTACCTATTGAGAAATAAACGATGCTGTAGATATTAGATATATTATTTATATTGTTAAACTTTATTATATTATAACGACACAGTATAGATATTATTGCTCGTATTATTATTTATTGAGGGGTATTTCATAGTTCATTTTAGTAGGTAAGATTAATTAACAATCTCAATGGTACACGTCGAATGGGCTTGTACTTTCCATTTGACACGCTACATTAGGTATTATCTTGTATTGTTACAAAAAAATGGAAGTATGAGAGCGTAAGGGTCTTTATTGTGTTTAAATTTTTTTTCTCTAGAATTTGACCTGTTTATAACAAAGGGCTGGATATAAAAGGGTAGTTTATTTAACACTTGTGTTTAAAATACTCAGTTATCTTTTCTTTTAACAGTTATTTCTAGTAAAAAGATTCAAAATCAAATGATTTGAATAGAAAAAACTATTCAAATTATAAGAAAAATTTGAATCTCATTGGAAGTGTCCTGGTCAGGATAAATTCGAAAATTTATCGTTATAACTGAACAAGACAATTTTCGAAGATTTTGTTATCATTTAGCCAATTCTTTGCAAAAACTTCCGTTTCACTGTTCACAGCTTCGCACTGGTTCACAATCACAAATATGACTTTTTTTCGAAAGATTCAGGAGCTATTACGATACCTTACCGGCATTTACCTGACTGGTCAGACATTCTTTCCGTCGTCGTTTCTACGGCGGAAAGCTGGAAATTTAGATTATAGGTGAGAACATTATTTCACATTACTTTATAAAACGATTGCTATCAGTACAAATATTGAATTGCATTCAAGATAATGTTTTGTAAGTTGATATCAAATATTCAATGAACTCTTCAAACCCAACAGTTGTTATTATACGGAGGAGGGCTGCTTAGGAATCTCGCAACAAGGTATAATCTTTGAAATGGATAATGATATGAAATTGTGAGTCGATTGATAAAACTCAATTATGCATATTTCTAAGCCCAAAATGGTTTTGACGTGAGCGCTTGGCGTACCGCCGGTACTTGGAATTTTTTCAGATAACCAATGTCGAGTGATGATTCACAAAAAGCCTATTTTTTCCTGTGTCTTATGAAATATCAGTTTTATTTTTTTTTTTTAATAAATTGTACTGTACTGATTATTTGATCTTGGTGGATTCTTGAAAAAAAAAACAATAGTAGGCATTGAAAACTTCAACCACATCATTATTTATGTGGAAATTGTCAAAACTATTACTAATTTCAAATTAACACAAATAAATTGAGAGGTACATATTATTCGACGTAGCAAGTCTTGCGTTAGTGTGGAGTGAGTTCAGTTTATTGTTCTTTTTCAATTATTTTTTAAAAGAGAAAGAAATAAGCAATTATGTGATACTTAGGTTGCCTTTTGGAAAAATCGCGATGTCGGCAGCATGCTGAACGCTGACGGCAAAAACATTTGACATTTGCTCCAAAATATGCTTGGAGTCCCATTCATTGTGCTAAAATTTCATATCTTTCCCTTTATCCTTTTCAACGATAATCTCTTGAAGCCAGACTTTTTAGCAGCCCTGTATAAAACCATTAATCTTACAACTGACGTTGAAATCGGATTGATCAAATTTTGTACTAGGCTACTCTGGTATTGTTTTACAGATCAAATTCATCAAACATGTCTAAAGTACTAACAGTAATGGCGATACTCTCTCAATATAATTAATAGCAACTAACAAGCAATTTTCGGACTTTGTTCAGAAGCGTTTATGAAAATAATTCATTTTTAAGGTAGTGAGACGAACGAAAAAACATTTAGAACGTAGAAGGATATTATTTTCATGGAAATTATGTATACAGCACACAAAGCTAGGACCAGCCTTGTTGTCAGATCTCTGGTCCTCACTTGGTGCGCTGGACGCCATACCATGAAGCTCAGAATATACACGGTCGAAATATATACTCAACGAAAAGCGCCGACTGTGGCGAAATTTAGAATCACAGTATACGTGATTTGACGTTAAGCCTACAAAATGAGGTCAATTTTTTTTTCATCGTTAAAGTGATTTAACTTGGTAGAGATGGATATTTGTGAAGATTGAAGGCATGAACAAAGTGAGGACCGTATATTGGTCCTCACTTTGTCGCGGTCCTCACTTCTTCCGCAATTTTCCTGTAGCCGGGCCTCACTTGGTACTATAGACGTAAATATATATATACATAAAATATATATTATAAATAAATACATACATATAAAAATCTCGGAAAAATAGTTCCACCACGGAGAATTTGAAACTTGAAATCATTGATTATCATAATCCACTCTAAAGATATATAGCTACCATTAACCTTTATTTAAAAGGTAAAATATTGACTGAAAAGTTGACGGGTGATAACCATTTTGTAACTTTCAATAATTGACAGTTCACGTGACGTTCCCTCCGTCCTCCGAATGGGCGATTCTGCAACGTCACGCTACTAATGCGCTCTCAAGCGGCCGGGCACGATATTATAACTTGGATACAAATTGTAGATGAGAGTTAAACTGCTAGAGGTGTGCTGTGGTTTTTATTATGTTAGGTTAGGTTAGCCGTCACCAATATTGTGCATGGTTGCCAAGGATGTGGTTTGTGAAAAAAGTATATATTTATGGTATGAATTTTATACATTATAATCTTTTTAATTGTATAATTCTCCTCATGTTAATAAAATTGATTTAAAACAAGTAATTATATCCAATATTTGTATCTGTATAACTATCACACTTAAAAAATGCTCATAAAATATTTTACCTATGATTGTAAATTGAGGGAAATATGCAAATTGTCAACCCTGTTGACAAATTTCGCGAAGCAGCCCGAACGGAGTCGACATAAGACGATGGGCATTTGAATGGGCGTGTCCACTCATCTCTCTCTCTTTTTACTGTTCTCTGTCAAGCTTTCGTATCTGTTCTCTTTATAATCTGTGATGATACTGACACTTCTGGTACAGATTATTAAATAAATTGCAATTATTTCATAAAAAAACAAAGATTATTTGTCAAGAAGCCTTTATTCCATAAAAACAATTGAAATAATTGGAAACATTTACTAACCATCACTAATAATAAACTCCAGCACAATGGCTTACAGTTAATTTGTCCTAAGATTTGCTAATAATACATCTAAGCTTGTTGGTTACATTCAAAGGTGATGACGTAGCAATTCCTGCCCGGTGGGATATATATAGGTGGAGATTGATAGATAATAGCACGATTATCTTGCGAAAACTATTTGATTCGATGCTCTCTAGGGATCGCTTACAACATAGCATTGTTTCTCATTTTCCAGATTAAAGTATACAGGGTATATTTACGCTGAAACTAAGACTCATAGTTTTCGAAACTGAATATTGACAAATACGTGTTGTTTTTTACTATAACTCAACCTCAAAACCATAAAACTTGATGGGAACGAGATTGAATGGAGACAAGAAGTCAAGTATCTAGGTTCAACTTTAGACAGTAAACTCCTGTGGAACAAACACGAAAAGGAGACTA
>CAJUYI010007331.1:1678-12268 GCA_910591695.1 Galerucella pusilla
TGGTGGCGCAAGCAAAAATACACAAGAAAATGGTATTATGATTGCAAGCTATGCGTCGAAACAAAGACGATATTTCGACAAATACTAATTTTGTTTGTAAGTACCTACTTCTATGCTGGTAGTTTTTATTCTTAAATAGTTTGAGGTTATGTACCTATATGTCTAGGAATCAACCATAAAAACATAATTTTCTTACGACCACACATTGAAATATGGTTGATTTTTATTATATATAATACATAGTTTAAATCGTACTCACGATAATGCTTTAACTCCTCTTATATCCTCTGCATTAAAGCAGCTATTTGACTTCATAAATTCAAGCAGCTTAAATGAGTCTACTTTGGGCAAGTTATCAGTTTGTGCTTTTACAAAACCTTTACTCACAAAATATGAAAGAATCGTCACGGAACACTGAACTAGTAAATAAAATATTTTCTTCCAAAAGTTTTAAAATATCCTCGGAAATATCGAATATTTATGTCCACTTTACGTTGACTTTTAGAAATAAAAGAAAGCACACACAAACACGTAATGGTCTCAATCAAACATAAATGATATTTTTACGTCGATGAAGTAATTAATAGTTAAGTAAAATACAATATAAACACAAAACTACACATAACCTAATGCAATACCGACCAAATTGACAAAAGTAAACAAATTTTATGACATCACACGTATCATCGGTAGCGTTCGAAAATACTCGGGTGGTGGTCGAAAAGTGCATTGAAATTTTAATTTTATTTTGAAATTTGGAAGTAATTTCCAATGGAAATTGGTTTATTTCCTATTATTAGTAATTTTTGATATCAACTTTACTATTACAAATTAACATCTAAGCAAAATATGAAATATGCGTGTACTCTATTATCAATTATGCCATTTAATTTGAACTAAAATGCTCTTGGTCTTTGAAAAAGTATACATTTTCATCATACCATCTTGTGGTATGTCCCAGGCTTTCTGATTTCTATTTTTTAAATGATTCCCACTTTACTTAGTCTGTATCTTTGTATTTTCATTATTCTGCAACACTTTTCAACAAAATATGTGGTGGTGTGAGGTTAAGAATCACTTTCATAGCTGCCGTTGGGAATGTTCCCATGGTCCTTGAAATGTATACAGGTTAGTCTTTGAATTTTGTCTATTTCCGTATAAATACTAGCTCTACTACTCCACGCAATGGCTCCTTAGGTGATAATAATGGTCTCACTATGGCAGTGTACCTCCACCTTAGGACTTTTGGGCTACAACTTTAATTTGCTCCTGCCAGGTTCCTGTACACCATTAGAGCAATTTTTGCTTTGTATATAATCTCCTTTTCGTCTTTGTTTACCTCCCAGGGTCAAACCTAGATACTTGACTTTTTGTCTCTATTCAACCTCTATCAAGTTTTATGGTTAATTTTTCCCCACCGGATTCATAAAAATTACCAGGAAACGATGGCTCTGCACCAGCTCATATAATTCGCAGTACACAAATATTATGAGTTTGAGACCAACAGAACATAAAATAGTTTATAGTTTATTTCTAAATAAAAAAAAAATATAAATATACAGAGCATTCCAATGAAAACGTTCTATGAAAAAATAAAAAATAAACACTTCAAAACATATCAGCAAAAATACGAAACCGTTTGATTTGATTTTTGACGGGTGCTTTTTTTCATTATTTCAAAATTGGGTGGGATGGACACTTTTCATTGAAATGCTTTGTATAGGAAGTATTATTTTAAAAGCATTTAAATTTACTCATGCATTTTTGATTAGGTAATTTTAGCTTTCGATTAATTTAAAAACCAAATAATCATCTATATTCTATTTCTCAATAAAATTATTATTATAATAACGAAAATACTTATAGCAAATGGCGAAATATGGTAATTGCGTCCGTTATAATATTGACATTTAGAAAAACATCCCATTGTATTTGAAACACTTTCATTTTCAATTACACCAAGTCTAGAACTGTACTAATTTACCTGAAACCACATTGAGCCGTACCTTAAATAGTGTTATTAGATTGAAATGTTACCATTCCTATTGTTCTTATTATTACATTCAATTCACGTACCATGATTTCGCTATTTCGGTACATACTCTCATCAAGACAGGTGACTTTAGGCCAAATTTCATTTTCATGATTGCGAAAGCATTGCCAATTGCATAATGGAGAATTATTAAAACACACTATCCTTCAGCTTCAGTCGTTATTTTGTGCCATTTTTTGTGTATAATTTGAATTTTGCACATACACAATAAGTGTTCACCGTTCGTTCACCAGAGTTGCAAATAATGTATTTTTTTTAATGCGATGACAATTCATTGCTTATTTTTTTCATAATGGGTAATGTATTCAATTTCCATTACTCATTTATTTTTTTTAATGATGAATTAAATTAATTCCATAAATTTTTTTTAAGAACAATGTATTTTTAGTACATTTTAAATTTCAATTCTTAATGAGTAATGAGAAATTTTTCATTACAATTTTTTGTCTAAATAGCAAAAATGATCTCGAAATTTGAGAATTTTTTCAAAAATTCGAAATTTTTTCAAAAATCAAAAATTTTATGAAAAAATTAAAAATTTTATCAAAAATTAAGATTTTTTAAAAAATTTGAAAGTTTTTTCAAAAATTAATAATTTTATCAAAAATCGAAATTTTTTTTGAAAATCCAAATTTTTTTCAAAAATTGAACATTTTATCAAAAATTTTAAATTTATTCAAATATTGAAAATTTTTTGGAAAATCGGAAAATTTTCTAAAAAAATTCATCTTAAAGAATAAAGACCAATACAATAGTTAGATTTCTATTAACCCTCCTGAAAATTGGTCCAGTACGAAAAAAATCAAGTGAAAAATGTGATATTCATTTTTGATCTGGAAGTTTTTAAAAATACCTAAACTTATTTGAGATTTGTATTGTTTTAATGACCAATGTCATTGATACACATTTTATTTTAATGAATAATCATGTATGTTTCGTTACACATTAAAATTTTTTTAATGGATACTGCATTGTTACACTACTAATTAAATTGCTTAATGAGAATTGAATATTTTCACATTGAAAATATATTTTCAATGCACAAAGGACCAGAATTACATTTTCATTAAAAAAAATGACAAATGCATTATTTTTTACATTAGGATTTCTGCAACTCTGTCGGTCACTAGCTATAAGCTCATAGTGAGTACACAGAAATTGAACATTGAAAAATCGTATTACAAAAAAATATTATGAAGTTTTCATGTAAATTGAAAATTTTCCTTTAAAAGAGTGTGGACAATTCCATTAGCATCTAGATTCTCACTAGTTCATTGGATTATTTTCATTTTATAACTCTTCCAGTAGGTATCTGATCTCTTTCTCTCTTTTTTAATTTGGAGTCCTATTGGGTATGTGGGATGAAGTTGATTAATAATGTGGATTGATCGAAGAGAGTTTGTTCTTGCAGAATGAAGCATAGTTCCTCAGTCTAGGCGCTCCTTATTTCAGGTAACTTTCATCTGGGGATGGTTTTTAGCCAAGCAAATGATGTTGCGTACAGTGATCAGTGATCAGTTTCGAGGTTCAGCTATCCAACTCATAAAAAAACACCATAATTTAACTCTACTATTATATTATAGTTTATTTACGATAAAAAGACGATGACGTTGCTAAACAAAATATTGTGGTATTGCCAAGCTGTATTTTTTGCTTCACTTGACGAAAACTAGAAAATCAATCTATGTTATATTGACATTTACATTTAAATATGTAACAATAATATTAATAATATTAAATACAAATAGCGAATACTATTACTTACATCTCTTACAGCAGTAAGCGGAAGATGAGGGGATGAGGGCCCCCTTTTCGGCATTCTCGTTCAAAATAGCTCAACAAAGATGTTACCATCTCTTGACATTCACTGTTCGGCTGCTTCGGCATTTTATTAACTACATACTGCAGATTTGCATAAATAATTAGTTATGAGAATAACTTTTTTTCAATCTTAAAGAAACAATTAATTTAAAGCACCAAAAAAACTTGTAAATATTAGACGATGATCGAAAGTCAATAAACGTCAAAACAAACTGGGGAATTTTACCAGTTGATCTGACAAGTTTTGCTGTAAATTGTTGAGGATAAATAATTTGTATTTACGGTTGGTAAATTAATATTTATTCTGATAACTTGGGCTCAGGATGTGGAATTTACTCCAGATCTCTAAATCTGAACACTGAATGGGCGATGGGCTGTAATGTCAGCGTTGCTCAAACAGAGCTCTCTGCTATCTACATCGCCGCAAAAGAGATTACCAGAAGAAACACCACAGGTAATAAAATTCACATCCTTACGGATAGTAGACAAGCACTACTAGCCCTGAACAGACCACGTATCACATCAGGCCTAGTACTGGAGTGTCATCTGTCCCTGATCGAAGCCTGTAGCAACAACGAAGTCACTCTAGGCTGGATCAAGGGCCACAGTAAATCGAAAGGCCGACTCACTAGCCAGGAAAGCAGCCTCCCAAAAACTCTTGGGACCTGGCACTTTCATTGGTCTGTCGGCGTCGGCTATGATTGACCTAATAAAGGAACACTCCCTTGAAAAGTTTAAGAGTAGATGGGACGATGCAGAAGGTTGCAGGCTTGCCAAGGAACTGCCGCAGTATCCGGACAGGAAAGTAGCCAAAAAATACGTGATTATGAACAGACAGAACCTTCGGTCAGCCACGGGTATTCTGACCAGTCACTGCCACCTACGAAAACACCTCTACAGACTGGGTCTGTCTTACACTTCACTTTGTAGAGGATGTAAACAGGTAGATGAGACTGTCGAACACATTCTTTGTGAATGTCCGACACTCTCTCAATTTAGGTTTTCTGTATTCGGCGAGTACAGGCTAACACAAGCCAGTATGAGGGCTTACTTCCGATGACGTTATCGCCTACTTCAAACAAGTAGGCTGGATGACGAGCTAGAAGGAAGTCTGAACCTCAAAAGGATGCACAATGGGCCAATTGTGGCCTAAGTGCTGTGGGGTCGCCCACCCTTCAAAATCTTATAGATACAGAAGCAGGAAAGTAACTAAAAACGACATCATCGTCTTTTTTCGTAAGAATCCTATAATAATATTTCTCCCGAGTAAAAAAATTGTATTGTATTGCATGTCGTACAGCGTACTTTTCATATTTTTTAAACTTTTGACTAAAATGGCCATTCCTATTATTTCAATTTAATAGGTAGTCGTGAGATCGGTAAATAATGTGAATGTGTGTACCAGAGTCGAGTCGTGTGTCCAATTGAATGAGTATGGGGAAATTTCATTAAAATAATTGGCAGCAGTCGATCGGTATCAGATTTCCTAGAGAGATAACTTTCGGGGTCGCTTGTAGGAATATTGAACGCTATCTAGTTACATACACTTCGCCAGTTATGTATTATCATCCTGTTGAAATGTTTTTAAGAATATTTTTTAACTGTACTATAAACTCTACATAATATTTTAAGCTCTCTAGACTAATAGTTAAACTATGGTGTACATGTTACCGTGAAAGACCGAAATCTGGTGAATGTCAACATTATCAGTTGCTCTTGACGTATGTCCGAAATATCGTTGAAATTTCATTATTTCTAGCTTACACCGTCGATTGTCGACATTCATGATGCACTCATGGCGTACGTTAAAAATAATTCTTTTTTTGAAATAAAAACAAAAAAAAATCATAGGACTTCATTTATTAAAATAATACGGGGAGAGGACTTTGTTAAACTCAAAACAAACAGTAGAACATAAATATATATATATATATATATATATATATATATATTGTATTGGTTTTAATTTATTTGTGTTTTACTTTTATAAGTGATTTAATTATTTTTATTCTCAACCTTCAACTTACCCATTTTTAAGCTAACTCACTAAGCGGGAACATGAAAACTCCTACTCTCTTCGGGTTCTGGCGCCAAATAAAAAAAATCCCTTTTCTATATAATATGTATAAGAATTATATAATTTAATTTATTATTAAATTTTTATTTTACTATATTCCCTGTTCCAAAAGATAATAGTAGACAAAATCTATCCTTTTTTTAATGAAAATATTGTTCCTTATGGTTTTAATAGAAATTGATGCGCTCATGTATTTCTATGACCATAGAGAACACATGAAAAGTCTATGACATTTAATCCTATATAACCTTAAATTTAATGTGCTGTGGCTGTGATAGAACAAGTTGTAATATTGTTTAAATAAAATTGATATTCGAAAAGAGCTATTTAATAAAGTTAAATTATAAACAAACACAATAAGTTACATGAATAAATAGGTACAAAAATTTGAAGATTTCAGTAAAAAATATACTGTTAAAATGATTCGCTGTTCAACAAGAAACTTAACCTACAGAAAACAACATTTGGAATCTAAATCTAAAATAGTTTTTTTTTTAAATTGTCACGGAAAACGTTAATTGGCTGTACAGCTGACCGAATATTTTGTTTTTATCTATTTATTGGTACCAATAATTGAAAGTCACTAACCTTGTGCACTATTTATGGAAATATCGGAGCGAGTATTGGAGTTCTAAACAAATTAGGATGGGATGGGATCTACTGGGTCAATTTCTGGATAATTTATTCTTTTCTTCTGGTGAGTATTCTTATTATTTTATTTGATCATTAATTTATCTCTTCAATTCACCTAATTATGGAATATTGGACTGTTTTGGATTTTTCTTTAATTTTTATCTAAATTTTTCTTTCCTTCCACCATATATCAATCTTTCTTTTTCAACCCACTAACTAGCGTCCCCAAACAAACTTTTCTATCCTCCTGTTGCTATGTGATCTTTCAATGTTACTTGATTTCTTAAAATTTTGGAACTTTTCTTTTAATAAAATTCCTTTTACCCGATTTCTTCCATCTATTTCTTTTTACAATTCTTCATACACTTCTTATCATTAAAATTTTCAGAAATAAACACTTTTTAAATTACCTTATTCTTACAAACATCTAACAATGTGAATTAACCTTTTTCATTAAAATTTAAAATTTCTACAACCTGTAATCCAATTATTATTCATGTAACCTTTTTAAATTGATTTCTTAAATCTAATTCTACCATCCGTTATCATAAACTTGTTCTAATGCTCTTTCATTTTTAATATAAATTTTTCTTATTTATTAACAAAAACAAACAAATTATTTATTTCTATGTTTCATTATCAAAATTCCACAGAACAATCTGACATAAGGTCATCCTGACATATTAACCTATAAAATGATATTTTGACATAATAACTTCAAAATTTATAAATCATAAATAATTACTATTATTATTTTAATTAAATTTCTGTTTTAGGTCAGGATATTTGTGGTACTGAATAGTAATGAATCATTCAAGAGATAATAATTTTATTATACAAGATATTTATAAGCCAGTACACTTTTATGAAATAATTTCTTCTATGATAGAAGTTCAAAGTAGGTACTTTATTCTATTTTATTTTTGGAACTTTAGTTCTTTATGCCAGGTTATGTTTGAGCGACCAGGGGTCGCGACGCAAAAGATCTGACCGTTACGCGTTACGTTACGAAACGTTATGTTACATTTCTTCGTTATGTGCCTTGCGTGCTTGTGCCTCCTTAGTCTCTCTCTCTCGTTTACGAAGCAGCGATTCATAATAATAAATATGCTCCTACCCGGATTTGAACCCGGGCCGCCCGCGTACAATGCAAGCATTCTAACCACTGAACCACCGATGCTATATTGAAATTCTATGCAAAGCTGGTATTCGCAGTGCTAGTGATCTACTTCAATTTGTTCGGATAAATTTTTACTATTATTTCCATAATTTTTTTTGCGCGATTAAGGGGTCTAGCACATTTACTTTTCGAAATACAGGGTGTTGAAATTTTGAAAGCTTGAATGTTTTAATTCGATAACTTTAAAATGGATGGATAAATTGATTTGTCATTTGGCAGGTTGTTTTTAAATGTAAAAGGGCATATTTTGAAAGAAATTGTATAGTTTGTGCAACTAGTGTGGATATGATGGCCATGTCGCACGAGGACGAAGTTTGAGCACGACGCCGTAGGCGAAGTGCTCAATCGTTCAAGTGCGATACAGACAATCCACACGAGTCGAGCAGCATATTTTTTCTACGATCCACTTAAGAAAAAATCTAGAAAATAAAAATTTCTATAAACTGTAATATAACTTCAAATTAAACATTTTACAATTCAATTTTATGTTTCCACTAATTTTGTGGTAAACGTACAGTTCTTGAATGTCCAATTTGTATAATGCTACGGTTTCATTTTTTAAATATACGATGCTGTTATTAGTAGATGTTGCCAGTCGGACTCCCTCATGAATTATTTAAAAATAGAAATTAACAATAAAAAAAATCTTCCTCAGGGGGAATTTAACCCGGGTCTACTGCGTGAGAGTCTAGTATGCTTACTACTCAACCACCAAAGAATATGCAAATCGTTTATCTATAACGTCAGATGTATTACATAATTTTTGCTTAAAAGGAACTAAAGTTCCTACCGTGTGTCCCGCGACACGTTCTACCTTTTTTATTTAATAAAACATCTTTCTATAAAGAATTTGATTTTGTATACTATTTCCTTCTTGCAATTCAACATAAAATATAGCTTATTGATATTTCTTCCCTAAATACTTGTTTGATAGCATTATATGCTCTAATAATTAAATTAATTATGCTACTTGGGATTTGGTAATTTCAATATCATTTCAACATATATATATATATATATATATATATATATAATCTTGAGCCCTTTTACCCTCAGGGTGTCGGGTTAGAACATAAAAATATGAAATGAAATATAAAAAATAAGACCAATATCTTACTTATTGCAACAACTTAAACCTTGTTTTTACAGCTGCATTTAGTCGTGGAACACTTCCTTTTGCACTAACAACGTGTATAGCCTTGCCCTCCACTTTTTGAATTAGCAGAAGCTGCTTCTCTTAGCGACATTTCTTTTGTTGAAACTTCGTCCATGGAAAGTAACTTTTCTTTACAAATTACGAACTTATTACGGGTGAAAAGCTGCTACCATTTTTGTTAGCTAATCTATAAAAGTCTGGATCCTCTATTCCATCAACAATTGCTAACATATTTCGAGGGTCTGTACGACCACGGTCGACATGAGGGACTTGAATTCTTACGGTATCACCAATTTGGGCAGGAGGAAACTTTTTTTTGAGGTTCGCAACATTTTTGTTGCTTGAAGTAGAAGATTATCTTTTGCAGCTACTCTTTTTAAAGAAATTCGCTCGTGTTGTTCAGTCAGTGCTTGAGATGAAGATGTGTTAGGTGGCGGATCAGTCAGTGCTTGAGATGAAGATGTGCTAAGTGGTGGATCAGTCAGTGCTTGAGATGAAGACGTGCGGATCAGCTCCAATGGTATTTTCATTATCCATGTCTGTTTCAACATAAGCTTCTAGCTGTTCTTCGGTCTCAATCTTCGAAATTTGCCTGAGAGGTAGTGATGACGATGTTATACCCCTATTTGGTTTAACGTCAAACAGGGCTTCATAAGGACTATGGCGTATTCCTTCGTGATAAGTTGTGTTTTTGGCGAATTGGACAAACGGCAAGCCTTCTGATTAAGGCATGTAACTTTTCAAAAAACTTATCACGATTCACTGTAGTAGCCATTGAATAGGTACAAATTATAATTTCTAATAAGAAAATTGAATTAGGTTAGGGGGCGCTGTCAAACGTTGCGTTAGACTGACGAAGACAAAGAAAACTGAAACAAGGGGCTGGAACCGTCTAAAAACTTGTCGCGACCTGCAGTGTCCGAGTTTCACCGGACCTCATTTGTGTTTGTCGACATATACCGGTGAAAGTCCGAATGTATAATAGAATTAAGAAATGTTCGGACTTTCACCAAGGCATTTGACATTTGTCGACATCCACCGGCGAATGTTGACATTCACTACTTTCGGTTTTTCACGGTAACATACATACATTTATTCAATATTATTTTATTTATATTTCACGTTTTGCACAAGAATTAGAATTATATACATCACCATTAGTGGCCACTTGAACGATAAACGTATCATAATAACATTTGAATCTACCGCCTATTAAGGAAACGCAAACAAATCGACTCTACACGACCTCCCACTTTCTCGGTACGAATTGCATCACTTCCTCATATACCGTTTTGTTGTAAAGTATCTCCCACCAAGTTGACATCGTGTTTGATACGTTCTGCTCTATTTTGTTAAGAATATACGTAAGGAAACAGGTAAGCGCATTTTAGCTACATTTCAATCATAAGTGGATATTTTGTGAACATTGGTATATCATGAGTTTTTTATATGATTTATTCATGTTGTTTTTGGTCATAGGTACCCAATTTCATTTTGAATCAGTTTAAATTAAGGTGGCCACAAATGGATCATAATTTATAGCATCTACACCATTAATGACCACCGGTTGGCTACTTTTGGCACAATTGTGATCTATTTTTGACCACTACCAATGTTTTTGAGGGCTATTCATGGAACACTGCGATCCATTATTTTGGCCATATGAAATA
>CAJUYI010007332.1:0-12266 GCA_910591695.1 Galerucella pusilla
ACTACCTACATATTATTAATACTATTATACCATGATACTGTTTTAACAAAAGTAAATGTTGATATCTTTTTATTTTTAAAATTATCTATAGTCTTTTTTAGGAAATCATGTTTTTTCCTTGTTGCATTTCTCACGATTTTAGTATTATCTACACTGCGACATTTAATGTAAGTCTCTTCCTGAATTCTTAGCAATACCTCAACGAAAACAAATAATGAGGGATGTGCATTATAAAATGAACTATTTAAATGGCTGTGAAATGATTCACATGCATTCGTGGTTCTGTGTATACTAGCTGATGCTTCTGCCCATATATTAGGAGGAAAACGAGCCTCTTCCGATATATAGTTTTCCACTAAATAATCAGCAAACGCACACAATCTTTCGTCGTTGGGCTTTTCTTCCATAAGTTCAAAAACGAAGAAGTCGCTAACTAAATCTGGGTCCAAAAACATAATTCCAAAGCAGTAACGCAACCATTTTCCAATATCACTTTCTTGTTTTTATATTCCGACGATAGTCCCAAATTTTGAATTTTTCGCCACCATGCTTGACTTAAATGGAATCGGCAGCCTATCAATCTAGCTTCACTCCAAATCAATCGCGTAGCATTATGAATGCCGATTTCAAAATCAATTTAACAATAATTCCTGTTCCTATAGATGGGATGGTAATTTGAACAGGTAAATTTTTCAATCGAGCACGAGTTTGGTATACAGATTATTGAGAACTTTACTCTTGTACCTTTTAAGGGATTAGTGGGCACGATGCGTCCTTTTTTTTGCATTAAAAGTTCGAAACCAAAGGGAAAAATGAAATAAAAACGACAAAAATGTCAAATAATGCATGTCCCTTTTGGATGCATAAATTGTTAATGTGTTGCTTTGATATTTTTTTAAATTGGGAATTTAAGTTTCATGGTTTTACATATCTTACATATCTTGCAGTGGACCGTATTGTAGTGAGATCTAAAGGCACTTGTAGAAAGTGGGTATTAGGTAGAAAAATTGGTAATCAGAAAGTTTTTTTGTGTGTTTTGGGAGCCGTTCTGATGCCGGGAGCACTGCAGCCAATTAGCTTATTGTACTCTACTCCCACATTTAGTCCACCCATCCCAGTTATCCTCGTACCTTCGAGTAGACAATATAGGTCCATTGGATGTGTGCCATATACTTCAGGTGGCACATTGGCCTCTCCGAAGATTGTTTGTCTCCTCGAGTCCAGTGCCTCACAGTCAGATGAGATATGGGTTACGGTCTCGGTCTCCATGCCACAAAGTCTGCAGCTGAGGTCCCCGTTATATAACCCTATTTTATGCAGGTGATCTTTCACCGTGGTAAGACCCGTTAGATAACCTGTAATAATTCTTAGCTTATTTCTACTGATATTCAGTAGTTTTTTGGCCCGTTTTACCTATAAAGGTTTTACTGTGTACCTGCTTTGGAGTGTTCCTCCACTGAAGTTTATGTTGGCTTTGTACCCATTTTTATATTTGCCCTTGGACTACCTTCTTTGTGGTCCCAAGAGCTGGTTCTGGTCCAACATTTGCTGTTGCTGAACCTCTTCTCGCGAGTTCATTTCCAGAAATACCGTTAGTATGTTTATCCTGTGAGTGTCAGTCCTATGTTTGTTAATTCTGTCACATTCTAGGATAGCATAAATCTAAGCCTGAAATACAGAGGTATGTTCTCCTAATGAGAAGGATCATCTTATATTTCTCATTTCGCTATACACCCCCTGCTCCTGTCCCTTCCCCAGTCTGTGACCCGTCTGTGTACCCTAGGTCTCTCCTCGAGGAAACTTCAGTCTGCTTGGATCTTGCCAGTCCTTTCTGTGAGGTATTTCTAGCTCATATTTAGGACTGGGGAGAAGTTTAGTGGCCATATAGTCTGTTTTCATATCTAAAATGATGTCCTTAATGGATATGTGTCCTGATCTAACTATTTTGTTGCTCAGGTTACTTTGCTGCCTAAATAGTCCCATCCTTGCTTCCCCCATTATCACGAGGTGTAATGTGCTGCCGTTGGCGTGCTTCTCATGCACTCTGCAATACTGAGACAAGCAAGTCTTTGCACCCTGCCTAGTCTCATCATTGCATTCTTTTTTGTCCACCAGGCCAAAGACGCATATGTTATTGTGGGCTTAACCACTTTACTGTATATCCAGTGTATCATTCGCGGACTCAACCCCCATGTTTTCCCACAAGTTCGTCTTGCCATCATTAATGTGGTTTCCGATCTTGTTGCTGCTTTTTCCATTTGTTTGGTTGTTACGGGTTCATAGCACTAGAAATATCAAAAATCACTCTTATTTATAAAATCATTTAATAATAATAAAAATATTACTAAGAAATCTAAACAAAAATGAATAAATAAAGCAACAATAAATAAAATAATTAAAATCAGCCCGCTAGTCTATAAAGACAAGACCAAAGGGAAGAAGTGTATCAGCTTGGTATCAATCCAAATTATTAAATGTGGTGACCTTGACCTTCTCTTAATTTGATTAATAACCAATATGAAAAAAGGCCACTTTTCTTAAGAAGGTCAACTGTCAGAGAAATCACGTTTCTTTGGGTTTTTAATGGGTGATGAATGGTCCATAACAGTTTTGGAAAAACTATCGAAAATCTTCGGATATCTGTGCCATCCATATCCCTTTTTTATTAAGGAATCTTTAATTTTTATGTCTGGGAGACATACTCAATTTTTTGAGGATTAGTGAGGGTTCTTAAATAAAATATAAACCTCATACATATCAGGCCACATTCCACCAAAGGTTTGTACCTACATTTTACCAGTTACGTTAAATCTAATGCGATCACTAACATTATTTTAGGCCTTCTATCTTCACGCTTACTTTCTTTCTTGCTTAGTGTGCATGTCACTTTATGAAATCTTGCATGATACCAAGCTTACACCTAGTAATCTAGTCTTCATCTGAGATCTGCAGAACTCTGGATGCTGTCGGACTCCAGCATCAAAGTATTCAAGTAAGATCTTTCCAGTATAATATAATCAGAAATACCACACTTTGGATCTGTGCTCTCACTCCCTGGATCCTAGAAAATACAATAATAGAAGTAATTGAAACACTTTACTATAACTTTACTATAACTTTACTAACACCTTACTATAACTTTTTTATACATATTCTTTATTTCTATAAGAACCATAATTTCAACTTAAATTAGTAGCTTAATATTAATGAATTTCATGCTCTAATTTATAACATAAACTACTCAATGTAAGCAATATTCAGATAGTGTAAGGCGAATAGTACGTACTAGTCGTTCCAAGGGTGTTTGGTACCCTCTTATTGTATATGAGCTTGGTTTTGAAGATTTTCTGAAATGAAAAATTTAATAAACTCCAATTTTAATAAGAAATAGAAGATATATTTTTGTTACCTCTCTTGTTCACTATAAATAAACTGTACACCGGGTGCAGGTAACATGGTCCATGTTAATGTCGAGTCAATAATCACCCCGAGATATTTAACATCCATAACCATTGGAATCTCCGTACCTTGAAGGAATAGTGGTCCCAATCCCACCAGGTCCCTTCTTTTGGTATCAGAAAGTGTTATGAGTGTGGCGCTATCTACAAGTGAGTGAAATATAAGGAGTCTCTTAGGTAGAGGCGGATTTTACATAACCGCCGCAGAGCTCCCAAAAAATCTTCAAATTCACTAAAATGTTTCCTTTTATCAACTTGTTGGAAAATGCTAGTGTTTACTATATATCTTTTTTGTTACTAATTTTTGAGAAAGTACCTAGTTGTCAATATTTGTCATTTTTAATTTATAGATAGATTGTCAAAGTAGATTGAAAAATATAATTTTTTCAAAACATATCATCAACTTGTATATTTTCAACTTTAAAACTAACTCCGAACCTTTAGGCGCATCAATTCAGCGGTTAGATGTTTTGTACGTTACACACAACTATAAAATTTATAACATTCGCATTGTCATAATGATAAAAAAAACTGCGAGTGCAAGCCACAGCTTAAAGCGTAAGTAAAGTCCTCCAGTGGAATAACGAACCTATTTCGCGCCATCGTTGATATTTTACATATCTGGGCGATACGAACGTGCTCTGCGGACTCTTTCAAGCACCCCCGATGCATACTTCTACTCCGCTTGCAAGCTAAACTTTTTTTCAAGTAGGTAATAGAGTAGAATTATTTATATTAAGACTCGATATATTGCATTATAATTCAAAACAATTTGTAATAAACAAAAGATTGGGGCAACTGCAATAAATAAATTTTTTAAGGTTCGGAAGCTTCAGTACACACCACCAGATGGACATAAAAATGTTTTCTTAATATTAATAAAACATGTCATGTAAATGTGCTTGTGATGTAAATCAACAGACATCAGCAAAACTGATAAATAAATAATTGTAAATATAGTGTACATAGTTGTAAATAAACAAATACAAAGTAAACCAACGTGTATTACATGGCGCAGTAATTCTAAGAAGGAAATATGGACATCAACCTAAGAGCTCCAACCTTCAAGGTAAATGACCCACATGCAGCCAGTAATTGGCCGAAATTTAAGAAAGCATTCAATGTTTATTTAATTGCGGCTGGAATAGAAGAAAGCAACGGTCAAAGAAGAATTTGCAATTTACTATTACATTGTATGGGTGAAGAAGGAATCGAGTTGTATGGAACATTTGATCTAAAAGCTAAAGAGATAGACGATTTTACAATTCTGATAAGTAAATTTGATGATCACTTTATTCCAAAAATCAATATATCCTATGAGAGACACAAGTTTTTTACCAGAAACCAGAAGCCCGGAGAATCTATAGAGACCTATGTGACAGTATTAAAAGCTTTAGCAGCGACATGCGAATTTGAAAAATTAAAGGATTCCCTAATTAAAGATAGAATTATTTGTGGAATCGAAAATTCCAAGGTAAGAGAGAAACTTTTAAGTGAAAAAAACTTAACCTTGTCAAGATGTATAGACATCTGTAAATCATTTGAAATAACTAAAACCCAAATTAGAGAAATAACAAATGAAACTGAAATTAAAGTAGTTGAGGTAACTAAGAAAGACTACAAAAGCCAGCAAGTAAAAGGAGTAGGTAGAGCCAAGAGTACAAACTCTATCCGAAACTGTACACGATGTGGACAAAATCATTCAGTAAATCAATGCCCTGCTTATGGAATGGAGTGCCATAAGTGTAAAAGGAAGAATCACTTCAGTAGAATGTGCATGTTGAAAAATAATCCACAACTCACAAGAAATGAGAAATCAAAGAAAGTGAGAGAAGTTACTACAGGAAAAGAAGAGATAGAAACTAGCAGCGATGAAGATTTGTTCATAGGAACTGTAGGAACAAACAAACAAAACGAGGAGTGGACAGAAATTATTCAGGTATCGGAAGAGCCAGAAATCAATATAAAATTTAAATTAGACACAGGAGCACAGGCTAGTATAATTCCAATAAAATTTCTCTATAAAATTCCTCAACTTAATCTTGAAAAACCTAACCTTAAATTAATAAATTATAGTGGGGAAACTATTAAAAACTTGGGTAAAATTAAATTCAATTGTAAATCAGGGAATAAAGAAAGTGAAATAGAGTTTTTTATAGTTGACACTGACTGTAGTGGACCACCAATATTAGGGTTAAATGATTGTATCAAATTAAATTTAATACAAAGAATAAATAATGTCATTAAAACTAATAATTTACTACTGGAATATAAAGATGTGTTTGAGGGTGTAGGTTGTTTTAAAAAAGAACATAAAATAATAATACATGAGAATGCTACACCGGTGGTCTACAATGCAAGAAAAATTCCATATTCTGTAAATAATGAAGTCAAAGAGGAAATAGATAAATTACTCAAATTAAAAATCATAGAAAAAGTTGAGGAACCAAGTGACTGGGTTCATCCAATGGTGGTGGTAAGAAAGCCTGGTGGTAAAATTAGAATTTGTCTGGATCCGAGAAATTTAAATAAATTTATTAAAAGAGAGCATTATCCAATGCCAACAGTGGAACAACTGTTAGCTGAACTAAGGGGTTCTACAATATTCAGTATTTTAGATGCTAATCAAGGCTTCTATCAGGTTCCGTTGGATGAAAACAGTCGAAAACTTTGCACATTTGCAACACCGTTTGGACGGTATAGGTTTTGTAGGCTCCCATTTGGAGTGTCGTCAGCACCAGAAGTGTTTCATAAACAATTTTTACAGATTTTTGAAAGTATTACTGGTCAAATTACATACATAGATGACTTATTAATCTTTGGAAAAAATCAACAAGACCATGATCTAACTTTGAAAACAGTGTTGCAAAGAGCTAGAGAAGCAGGTGTAAAATTTAATATGCAAAAATGTAAGTTTAATGTTAGTGAAATTAAATATTTGGGCCACATTATTACAGGCTCAGGTGTAAAGGTTTGTAATGATAAAATAAAAAGTATTGTAGAAATGCAAACACCTAAGAATAAAAAAAGAACTTATACTGTTAGGTTAGATAGTGGATCTGTACTGGAACGTAATAGGAAGTATTTGATAAGGGACAGTAGTGAAATGAAAAAACAACATACAGTGATGCCGAGTACAAGTGCAAAAGACAAACGTAGAATAGTGACACCAAGTCACCTTAAAGACTATGATCTTAGTACTGTATAGTCGGTCAATTTGGAAAAATTATATTGTTGTAAATAACTTGTGTAAATAATAATTATAGTGTATAAGCTTAAGTTAATGTATATCTCTGTAAATAATATTTGTATAAAGAAGGGAGATGTAGTATGAGCTACACTACAGTACACATTCCGAACGCATCCTGAATGACAGATGACATGAAGGATGACATTTGACAAAGGAATGTGTACTGTAGTGTAGCTCATACTACAATCTCCAAGCCCCCACAGGGAGGCGCGCAGGTCGTCCGCGGATACGCCCCGGCATCTCTGCCAACCCCCAGTACCGCCTTTGAAGATTTTACTAGAGCAGGACTACAGAAGATTAAAGGACAACTACGATGCGGTAAATTCTAGCTGGTGGTATTGAGGTATTGAAACTTGAAACGAAAGGACTGATGGAACTTAGAGTAGGATAGGATTTTTTCCAACAATGGTAATATAGAGCTAAGAGCTAATTGACACAAGTATATTTACTTATAGAACTAGGCAGTGTTTTATAAATTATATGTATGCAAATTAAAGTAATAAAAGAACTACAAAAACAGGAAAAGCCGATAAGAGAAAGTGGTATACCTATTACAATTAACAAGAATGTAACCAGTATATTTCCTATTTTATAATTATTGACTTATGTAATAATAAATAGATAAAAATGGCAATGGAAGGTTTTAGGGTCATATACTCCAATAAAATGTCATTGTAGTCAAACATTCTTAATAAAATCCGCTCAGCAACGAACAGAACAAGTCAATGTGATTTAGTTGAAGCCATTTTCGCTCAAACTTATGCTGGCACCAAGGCTGCTTGTGCCGCCGACCTAGTCAAGTTTGGTGAAGCGCTTCCTTAACAGGACTTCGTCAGAAGCACATCAGGCTTGTGGGGTGAATTGTAATCCCTAGGGGTGAGCCACAATAGACCCAACAAAGGTTGCATAGAGCCTAACCTAACCTAACTTTCCTTAACAGGAACTGCTTAACGTATGGCGCACACGGCACACGGTAACACCGCGAAAATCTAGTATCATTATGGTTTTGGCTCCATCCTAAATCAATAACGGTCATTTCCAGCATCATTTTGTTGAATTTATCTCACTTCCAACTGAACCACAACTAAGCACAATACGAAGTCAAGGTTAAATCAGCAGTCAACTGCGATCACTAAGTTGCCTCAATCTAAGGCCCAGTTTCACCAACAGTTTTAATCCCGGTTTATCTCGTAAGTGGAGCGTCTAATCACGATTGACATATTGAAACGTTTCACCATGCTCAAAAGCGGGATTAAATCGACTGATCGCGATTTAGTACAAATCGGCCATTTTTGGTGGATTTATCAGTCTGAAGTCCGATTAGTTCAGATTTCAATATTATATTATAGATGAAGAATAAATATTTTTAAATATTTGCGATATATTGCTCATTATGGCATTTCGAAGAGTTTATGATATGGCCTTCGAAGACGATAGTGGTGAAGATGAATTTATTTTTCGTTCTTCCAACAATTTTTCAACACAATCTTTGTTCTTGGACATGCTGCTTCGGAATTATATTTTTGTTATTTATTTCTCCCAACATTCATTTTTTGAATTCATAGATTCATTATCAGTTTTCATTGTTCCCAATTATATGTGAATACTTTCTGATAATATCTACTAAAATCTGTTTATCCTGCACTGTGAATGTTGGGTCTCTCTTTTTTCAGCTTCTGCACGTCAGTCATTGTTTATTTATTTTAAGTTTATTCTTACAAAAATAAAAGAACCAGAGTGGTGTAAATACAAAATAATGATATTATTTAGGGTTATGTTTACTCTCAATGACTGACACAGAACTATACATCTTTACAGAACAATAGAATTTTCTGCATTCCACAACGTTGCCAAAATGGTTTGCTGATCTAATCGTGATTTGATAAATCGCGATCATCTCGGACGGGTTGATGCATGGTGAAACGGGAAATCTTGTTAAGTCAGCTTAACTATTAAGTAGATCTTAATTCATCCGAGATCAATCGTAGTTTGGTGAAACTGGGCCTAAGAGTAAATGCTGTAAGCGGGCATTAATCGAACGAGAAACATTGGTAAGGTGTGAACAAATATTTGGCACCTAGACTGTGAGTAATATTTTTAAATTTTCGACAAAATTTGACACGATTACATTATTTATTATAGCGATCTGTATAAATAACCTCTTCGTATTGAAACCACATTATATAAATTTTACTTATTAGGTACACTTAATAGTAACATTAAAATGCTTGAGTCCTTTGATGGAACAGTAAAACAACCGTTTTCCTTTAAAGGCTTTGAATGGGAAGTATGCCTACGTTTAAAAGTGAAAGTTCGAGTTTATGTTTTCCTAATAATTGGTGCTGCAAAATTCGCTGTGTTGGCGCATTGATGTTTTTTTAGTCACGATTGCTTCTATAACAAGAAACAGTAACATATTTTACTCCTTCGTAGTATAGAACACTCAATAAATATGTGTATTTATGGTAGCTATACTCTCAAATTATTTTATTCTACTTCATTGTACCTAATGGAGTAAAAAATATTTTGAATTATATAAGAAAATTGGGGTATTGACTTGTATAACTGAGGCACCAAAAAAGTACTACTATCTCAAAAAAGTATCGATAATTGGTCAATGTGAAAAAATATGTTCTATACGAAGAAATATTTGGCGATGACCAGGAAAAACCTTCGTTGAACAGTAGGACTTCTGACTGGCCACTGTCAACTGAGAAACACCTCCATACTATGGGGCTGGTGGACACACCTCTATGAGGATGTGTTAACAGGAAGGTCAAACTGTCAGGCATGTCTTATGCGAGTGTCCGCAGTTATTGTCAATAAGAGAGTGTGTGTTCGGTGAGTCTTGGCCTACACCTGCCGATATAAAGGAGATGTCTCCTAGTGACCGTCCACCTTCCTGGGAAGGACAAGATGGACGATGTTCTAGGAGGACAACTCCTCGGGAGGATGTACTGTGGGTCACATGTGGCCTAAGTGCTGTGAGCCTACACTCAATCTCCCTACTTTACGAATACAGATACAAAAGTTAAAAATGTAAGAAGTGATAGGGCTAGTGCAGTACTAACTAAGGAACAATACATGCTTATTTATAAGGTAAATACTTCAAATTTATGAAACATTAAAGGGTGCTGGAGATAAAGGGTAATCGCATTGCCGATTCTTCAACCAGGGAAGAGACTGGACTGAAAATTTTAGGACCCAGTGACACCTACTGCCTTCGATAACTGCGGAACTAACCAAACGTTACACCCATGCTCAATCCCTTGAGAGATGGGATGGAACCAAAGGATGCAGTCTTGCTAGGATCACCCTGGGCGACCCTGGGAGGCTGGCACCGAAGAAATATTTGGTGATGACCAGGAAAAACCTACGTTTAACAGTAGAATTTCTGACTGGCCACTGTAAACTGAGGAAACACCCCCATACTGTGGACACACTTCTGTGCAGGGTGTGTGAATAGGAAGATGAAACTATCAGGCATGTCTTATGCGAGTATCCGGAGTTATCGTCAATAAGAGAGTGTGTGTTCGGTGAGTCTTGGGCTACACCTGCCGATATAAGGAAGATGTCTCCTAGTGACCTGTCCACCTTCCTCGGAAGGACAGGATAGACGATGAGCTAGGAGGACATCTCCCCGGGAGGATGTACAATGGGTCATATGTGGCCTAAGTGATGTGAGCTTACCCTCCCTACTTTGCAGATACAGAGATATGTCCTCTACATCCAATTTTATTGTATTTCTTTCAAACTGGACCCCTTCCAAAATAATTTTATAATAAATGAATAATTAAATCCTCAAAACATTTTTTTAAAGGCAATTCTTTTTTAAATCTTCTATTGACTGGAAGCGGGTGACTCGGGGTAGTAATTACAGTTTGGGAAAGAAAAAAAGTCGGCAAGCGTCATATTAGAAATCAGGATAATAGGACAGTTGTTCGATAAGATTTATACTGCTTTTAACCAGAAATATTTTACACAATGCTCCGTTTCAAAGTTCACTAGTATTCGTCCACAAATCAGCAAATTACTCTTTATTTATTCACGGAAATATTAGTTTTTTTGAAAGTTCCCTATTGCTATCGTTTTAAGGACTGCCTTCAGTCCTCGTCAAGGTTGCCATTTGTGATCTCCATTAATACTGTTGTCAAATTATTACTGCTTATTGAATTCTAATGGTGTTCCTATTCATAGCCCAAATTATTGTGAAATTTGCTGTACTTTAATTCAAAATAATTTAAATCGGAACGTTTTCAGTCGCAGAGTTGTTCGGGAGCCGCACACGGTAGTAAACTACACAGAATGTATGCCTCAGTAAAAAGGGTTAATAAAACAATCAAACATTTTTTTTATATTTTATTTATTATTCTCATACATATCCCATACATTAATTGCATTTTGAATATATGTATTTTTCAACATTTTTAAGCTAAAAGATATCAGAATTTTCTTGACTAGAAGCTATATTTAAATACAATATTAAATTGAACTGCACATAAAATGTTAGATGGTTTTTAATTTATCAACAAAAATATAAAGTGTCAGTTTGGCTTTATACAACCGATAAACAATGAGCTTTTTCTTTTTCTATTTATTCAATCAAAAAATATGTGCGTTTAAATTTTTATTTCTACTCAAAAAATAAAACAAAACCAAAGTAAAATAAAAATATCAATTATTATCCATTTTTAAGACACAGGTGGAGTCATGGGTAGAGTTTGGTTTAGTTCTGAAGTCATTGTCACATGATTCAGTGGAAATTCAAGTGTGTCCATATCTAACAATCGACTTAGGTACTGCAAGAGAAGTCAAGTTCACAAGACTAAGCATGGACAAAATAGAGGAATAGTAAGGGTTTATCAACTCCTAGAAAAAGAGGAGTGGATCAATTAGTTACAGGAACTTGGAAGCCACCATCATGTGAATTGCAGTTATGACATTCAATGAATACCTTCGTGGATCACTGCCTGTGACAAAGGAGCGTATTCCAAGGTTGTAAAACATTCCTAAGTAGCTAAATATCGAAGAGTTACTTTCAGTTTCAGCATCCCTCATACTAGTGACTTTTTTTTCTTTAATGTTGGTGCCAATGAGTCTTACTGAGTACTGTGCTTAGACATCCTCAGTAGATGTTTAAAATATCCGGAGATTTCCTTACACAAAGTGGTACAACCTTGGTCACCATCGCCTATGGTGTCGTAACAAGACGTTGCCACCTGAAGAGCTACTTGAAGAGTCAAACTAATGGAGAAGGAAGAGGACGATTTGTAGGATCTAAGAGATGATTAGATTCAAGATTAAGATAATGACGATGAAAAGGATAATACTGATATAGATGATACGAATTTTATCACTTAAATTTTGGTGTTCAAATTCAAATTGTACACGTCTTTTTCCAATAAAATGATTAATGATTGATATCTTCAACTATATATGGAAAAATACCGTAACTGATTGTTTATTGGTTGTATTACGTTCCTTTTACTCAACCCGGAACTCTCGTTATTATTTTATTATTTTTTTATTCCATTCCTGATGGATCCAAAACAAATATC